>JAHWFO010083123.1:1366347-1381615 GCA_023313115.1 Rhysida immarginata | reverse complement strand
GGGCGCAGCCCTCAGTCTTTAAAAAATAAATTCAAATAAATTCTTTCCTTGGTCGCATGATCAGTCATCGCGCCGTATGCAGAAGTGAACATTAACCAATATTTATAATTAGATATATTTATGGGCACCGGTTCATCCCGATCGTAAGAGAAATTGACACGGGTGTGAGAAACATATACGGGTGGAGAGCGAAATCATTACAACCAAGTAAATACATAAGAGAATGTTATAGGGGAAAATATCTTCGCATTGAATGATGGGTGCAGCTGCCACTTTTTGAGGGCAAGAGGAAGGCAATCCTATACTGCTACTCATCGAAGTGCGCCGTTTTTGCCCGACTTGTTATTGTATAACGATGGTAACGAGTTGTTGCTTATTTGGATGTATTGTATAACAATGGGATAAGTTCAGAGCCATGGCAGCCATGGGTCTCGATGCCCTCAAAAGATGGCGGATAATCAATGTTTATCGGTGGAAGGATGGATCATAATACTGTTCCTATTAACTAAACAGGATATCTATATCTTTGACAAAGCCGGGAATAAATGGCGAAACTAGTTGGAACTCCTGATGTCCCTCTGTTATACTGTAAGGCCACCACCTGTTTAGTTCAATGTTTATGTTTTGATATTTCTCCCTATAAGCACATAATTAATATATAAACTGACGAATCTAATTGTTAATCATGTAAAGCTTGTAACTTTTACTTGAACATTTGAAACCGACACATATATTAATCAAATAATAAAAAATAAACTAAATTTCAAGTTTGTTGCAAATTTGAACCCGAATAACGCTAGTGCAACAAGGAACATTTCAATGTAATTGGATCTCAATTTTTTATTTGGATTTTCGAAAATTAAGGATAAAAAATGATCGAAAAAGAAAAATGACGATGAGTTATTCTATGTTAGATAGCCAAGACGATTCTCCAGTGTGACGTCACACCTAGCGGTGAATTGAGGCGAAGCTCAAAACGAAATGAGTTTTGAAAACTGATGTTTCAAAAATTATACTTAAAAATCTACTTAAGTTATAAAAATTTTACAAGTCGAATTAGAGTTAGTTGATGGTCCTTTATGTTATAAAATAATAGAATTGATAGGTGATTTTTTGTGTCAGTTGCCCTTTAATAAACCATTTACTTGCTGTATATCACTATAAGGGAGTCTAAATCACACTCACCGTAGCAGGTTTTCTTAGTTTGTAGGCGAGCAAAGAACCCGGCGGGAACCAAATTTTCAGCAGCTAGGTTTCCAGATATAATAATCGATTTCATTTTTTTGTAGCTCCACTTATTGAGTATTTCTATATTTTAAAACAAGTGAAGCATCTCTCCCACTGGGGCATCTTACCCTGACTTACCCTATGTGAAGATATATTTATATATATATATATATATATACCGGGTGGGCAAGAAATAACGTGAGGTGTTCAGAGCTCGCTAGCGGGAATTCTATTAGGCCAAATGCAGTACATTTTGGTGTATATACTTAGTGCAACATGCAGTTTCGATTTCTGCAAAAAAAAAGTACCAAAAGTCGCCATAGGGGGCGCTTATTTCAAGAAAACAATGAATACCTAATTGTCAAATGAACAAATACTGTACAAACCAACTTTAGTAACAACAATAAACAATGTTTTATTTTTAATTACAAATGTGTTTCAATATGACCACCCGTGTGCTGTTCCAATAGCTGCATGCGGTACACGACATTTTCTACGGCAGCTCGCAGCATATCTGCATTAATTAGTCTGATATGTATACGTTATTTGATCCTTTAAGGTTGAGAGGTCAGGAACATGTGCTTGATACACAAGGCTTTTCAAATATCCCCATAACCAAAAATCACAAGGGTTGAGATCAGGCGGCCTGGATTGCCATACCAAGGGAAATGCAAGACTAATTATTCTGTTGTCTGAAAAACGTTCTCGCAAGATCTGCTGCACCTGACGTCCGATGTGCGGTGGCGCACCATCCTGCATAATAATGGTAGAATCCAGACAACCCTTTTCCTGCAATCGTGGTATCACAAAATTCTCAAGCATATCGGCATACCTGGCAGAATTGGCGGAACAAGTCACCGGTCCACGGGGACGGATTTCTTCAAAAAAGTACGGGCCGATGATGAAAGAAGCAGTAAAGCCGCACCATACTGTTAGTTTCGGTGAATGCATAGGAGTTGGCAGACACACTTGTGGATTTGATGCAGCCCAAATACGGCAGTTGTGTGTATTGATATCACCATTCAAATAAAAATGTGCCTCATCACTCCATAAAATTTGCCATGGCCATGCATCATCCACTTCCATACGTGCTAAAAATTTCAACGAAAAGTCAGTTCGGGTACTTTCATCTCCAGGAAGAAATTGTTGAACAGGTGTGAGTTTATAGAGATAAAATGTCAATATCATATGCAATATTTTCCTCACCGTCGAATATGGGATATCTGTTTGGCGTGCTATTGCGTGTGCACTGCTGGTACCCTGCACAGTAGTCATCTCCTGTTCCACAACAGCAGTTGCAACTTCTTCAACGTGTTGCTGCCTGATTCGTTTGCGTCCCCGGCCTGGTTGCACTCCTAGAGTTCCGGTAGATTCAAATCGTTCAATCATTTTCCGTAAGTTAGTTATGCTCATCGGTCCTCTTCATAACGTTTTCAATCGCCGGAATTCACGATGGGCAGCACTTGCATTGTCGCTCTTCTGATAAAACAACTTGACTAATAACGCCCGGTCAGGCAGAGCAAGCGTCATCGTCAGGCCATTCGTTCGTGAATGATGGAAAATCCTCAGCCTTGCCTTTTATTGTCATGATTGCTCAACACGGAACGCGCTTATGCAAATGTATTCATTGTTTTCTTGAAATAAGCGCCCCCTATGGCGACTTTTGGTACTATTTTTATTTTTTTTTGCAGAAATCGAAACTGCATGTTCCACTAAGTATATACACCAAAATCTACCGCATTTGGCCTAGTAGAATTCCCGCTAGCGAGCTCTGAACACCTCACGTTATTTCTTGTCCACCCGGTATATGGGTTATTTGAGTAACAATGGCGATAGCGGTAATCATATGATGATGGTATTTAGGAACAAAATCTCCATGTTTGTCGCAAAACTATATGTGTACACGGAGAGAAATGCTTTGGATTTAGCAACAATAAAGGAGTTGATGAGTGTTTGTTTGTTGAAGCAACAATACAAGTTGATGCACCACGAGAAAACGTTTTTCTTACTACATTATCAAATTCACTATTCATACGTAGTTTTTTGGGACAAGAGGAATGTTATTTTTTCGAAATTTCATGCAGCAAGGGATCTTCGTCTTGGTTTGAAGGTCAAGTGTGCACAATTTCATCAAGATCGGAATAAAACTGTAGATTTGTATAAAAGAGAAACGTATATTTATTACAAGAGCATAGGAGGCCAACGGGAGGTCGGACGTGCACGAGTGTCACGTGGTAAAGGTCCAGAATTGAGGACCATGATGTCTAACAGCATCGATGACAGACGCGGACAAAGAAGAAGGGATTTAGCCAATCGGCGTCGAGTCCGAGAGACAGGAAGTCCGACGGGGACTAGAAACGGAAAAGACAGAATAGAGATCGAGAAATTGCACGCCCATTCTCCGCACGACGACATTAAGGCGACTTCTCTGCCAGTGTCTACGCCCCTGGTAAAGCGAACATCGCAGACCAAATGTCCGACAATCTTCTGGAGGCGAGAAATCATTCTCCGACAGATATCTTGTAACTACACACATTGGCCAATGAATAGAAACCCGTGATGAATTACTGTACTGATATATAAAGCGGGGTCACAGCTCAGAAACGATTGTGCTATGCAAATGAATGCAATCATGTGAGGTACATGCTCATTCCAAGCTGCAGGTACAGAGTAGGAACAAGCTGCAGCTGCTCAAGTCGAGCAAAATGGGGAAAACAGCAGACCTGTCTGAGTTCCAAAAAGGAGTTATTGTGGGAGCCCGTCTAGCTGGAGCTACGATTTCCAGGACAGTACAACTGACCAGTATCTCAAAAGGTCAGGCCTCCAAGGTGTTCAAGGCGTGGAAACAGAATCCATAAGAGTTGTCGAAATGGCAGAATTGTGGATCAAAAACAATCAGCAGACAGGGACTGACGTCGTCTGAGACGGATTGTGCAGGAAAACCGAAGGTCTACTGCGGAACAACTAACGGCAGGCTTCAATGAAGGATCATCCCAACCCATCTCTTTCAGAACAATGCGCTGAGAGTTGAAGCAACTAGGGATGGGAAGTCACATGCCAGTAAGGAAGCCCCTGGTGTCAGCAACAAACCGGAAAGATCGCCTGCAGTGGTGTAAAAAAGTCTGACTGGACATTAGACAACTGGAAAAAGGTAATGTGGTCGGACGAGTCACGATAAACATTGTTTTGCACCGATGGCTGGCAGAGAATTTGATGGCAGCCCCATGAAGCGATGGACCCCTCATGTGTTGTGAACACAGTTCAAGCCGCAGGAGGAGGTGTCATGGTTATGGGCCATGTTTTGTTGATATGGCAAGGGCCCCCTGAATTTTCCTTGACAGTCAGGTGAAAGCCAAAGACTACTTGAACATTGTTGCATATCAAGTCCATCCTGCAATGGTGCATTTGTGCCCAAATGGTGACGGATTCTTCATGGACGACAATGCTACTGTCCATCGAGCAAGAATTGTTCAGGAGTGGTTTTCTGAACATGACACATAGTTGCAACATCTACTGTGGCCAGTGCAAAGTTTGGATTTGAATCCGATCGACAATATTTGGGACATGTTGGAAAGAGACATTTGTTGAAGGCATTCGCTTCTGTCTAATCTGCAGGACCTGACGGTCTCTCTGACGAATGCATGGTCTGTGATTACCTTACCTGCATTGCACACCTTGTAGAGTCCATGCCAAACCGCGTATGTTCTGTAATTACAGCCAAAAGAGGATCAATACCATATTGAACGAAGGTTTCTAATTCATTGGCCGGTGTGTGTATATCATAAGTTTTAGCTGCATTCCCCATATAAACGGCTCCTTGCTACAACAATTATGCTCCCACACTTTCCCGGGCTTAAATTACGAAAACGGACACTATAGCGAGTTCTCGGTGTCTTCCCATTCTCTCTCGCAAACTATTTGGAGGGAGGCACCGGAGGTTTTTTCCCACTACTATGTTCTCCACAAATTTGGTGTTAAAGGTCCTTGCTACGACCTGCCGAACATTCTTTTTCCTTAATTTATTTAAGACTGGCTAAGGCACATAATTATTGACAAAACCATCTTCTTTAATCGAATGCACACTCCTTTATAATAGTTTTAGAAGTTCGCTCGATATGCATTTTCCTTCCGAGGGTTATCACGGCATCGGCATAGAAAGTGCATTTGCCGGAACTGTCTCAACCAGTAAAGGTAAGAAGAAAAGGAGACAGAAGCGACAAAATACAAATACTGTCTTATTGAATCCATCTAGTCATATAAATGTACTAAAAGACAGGAATTTGGATCCGGAGGAACCCTACAGAAGTAAGGAACCAGGGAGGTAGCAAAGAAGCTGGATCGTAAGGGGCCACAAATTGCGAACGACGAAACAAGGTATGAAGAATTCATCAAGAGAGTTAAGTATAGAGATGATGCCAGCTCCGACACAAATTCTGCAGTCATCTTTATTAAAGAATACGTCTTGCAGCACTCTGACTCACCGTTCGTCAAAAGATTGGATGCCTTACTTAATCTCAAAGATAAAGATGCTATTGACAGCCAGGACTTTGAAAAATATTTAATAAAGATAGCGCAAGAAATCTGAGAAACACAACCTAGGCTTAAGAATGGACCTAAGAAATTTGTCGTCCATATCAATTATCCGTCTAGCTCAGCAATGGAATTGATACCTAAAACGGAACAAGAAAATTTAGAAATTCAGCAGGATAAATATAAAAACTGGCCTTGCTTAATACAGACTTCATGCAAGATATTATTCCTCAAGAGGCAACAATTCAAGCATAAAAGCATAATTCTTCACAATCATATGAAGAAAATGAAAGTGAAGGTGATAACATAAATAATTCTGAAGAACCGAGTTTGGATGAGAATAAAAATTTAAATAGGGAAGATATTTATTTATTTGTCATCGATGCTGTTAGTCGTCATGACCCTCAATTCTGGACCTTTACCACGTGACATGCCACCACCACCTCAGTCAACGGTGTCGCGGACGAGATCGTATTAATTGACTGTGAGGGGCGTTGCGTTTCACGCTGTCGCTTAAAGAAATCCCTGATGAGACCCTTACAGCGATGGATGTGTTCCTCTGACTCCCAAAACAGTTGCTTATGTCCAGCCCATTTCATCAAAAATCTTCGCTTGGGCATTTTACCCTTTACATCCAGTAATCACTGCACACAGTAGACGTTTTTGAATTGGGGGTCCCGTATCAATCCTGGGGCTTTTTCTTTTTTTCTTACAATTATTTTTACTATTTAAATAATTTCTATTATGATTCTTATATCTTTTTGTTCCCCCACTAAATATACGAGTATTTACACTGGAAGATATTATGAGCAAATCCAATGATTCCGTACGTTTTTGAACCCTATTTCGAGATTTATGGCTAAAATTGATGAGGTTGCAAAAATTTTGTGTGTATTTATCACTACTTTTTTGAGACTCTTGTTTGCCAGGATTGCCGTAGTGTCCATTAAGAGTTCTATTGTGATTTTTGGAATAACCATTACGCATTTGAAACCTTCGTTCTTGCTTGCGTCGATTTCCTTTATGACCGTTACTAAACGATGCTGGCTTAACTGTATAATTTCTTGTAGTTCCAGTATTATCTTCACTACAATTCTTGTCTTCAATGATTTTGA
This sequence comes from Rhysida immarginata, assembly GCA_023313115.1. Classification (NCBI taxonomy): domain Eukaryota; kingdom Metazoa; phylum Arthropoda; class Chilopoda; order Scolopendromorpha; family Scolopendridae; genus Rhysida; species Rhysida immarginata. The sequence goes on along the minus strand of JAHWFO010083123.1, from coordinate 1,374,743 downwards.
TAAGCTTATCGAATATTGTAAGCGAATGATCTAACTGAAATAATTATTTGTGAACAATATCATCATTGTCAATACTAGTACCCAATGCTGTTGTTTGACTTGCAGCCTCGATGACAAATGCAGATGAAGAAGAAGGGATTTAGCCAGTCGGCATCGAGTCCGAGAGACAGGAAGTCCGACGGGGACTAGAAACGGAAAAGACAGAGGAGATATCGAGAGGTAGACGAAGGATGCTAAAAGCTTGGCATGGGAGTTTTAAAGGAACAACGAAAACTGATAGAGAAAGGCGAGCTCGGAGCGAGAGCTTTATTCATGGACAGTTGCGAACTCCTCACCTACAACGACACACGATTATGTGGCGATGCAGATAGCAAAGCCAGCTGATTGCAACCTCGAATCGACCATGAACGACAACGTCATCGAACGTAAGCACTGCAAAAGGCTACCAAGAGAAATAAGGGACGACGAGCCCCACGAGGTATGCCATAATGAATTGCACGCCCATTCTCCGCACGACAACACTAAGGCAACTTCCCTGCCAGCGTCTAGGCCCCTGGTAAAGCAAACATCGCAAACCAAATGTCCGACAATCTTCTGGAGGCGAGAAATCATTCTCCGACAGGAATCTTGTAACTATATCATAAGTTTTACCTGTGTTCTCCATATAAACGGCCCCTCGCGACAACAATTATGCTCCCATATTTTCCCGTACTTAAATTACGAAAACAGACACTATAGCAAGGTTCTTGGTGTGTTTCCATTCTCGCAAACTATTTGGAGGGAGGCGCCGGAGGTTGTTTTTTTTTTTTTTACCATGACTACGTTGTCCGTAAATTTGATGTTAAAGATCCTCGCTAAGACCTGCCTAACATTTTTTTTCTTTAATTTATTTAAGATCAGCTAAGGCACATAATTATTGACAAAACCATCTTCTTTTTATAATAGTTTTAGAAGTCCGCTCGATGCATTTTCCTTACGAGGGTTATCACCCGTCACGACAGATAGACTCAACCAGCGATAATTGAATGATCGTCATCCTTCTCATTGCTATAAAGCAGTGGATGATAAAATTCCTGTAATCCTACGTAATATCGACTTCCATTATCACCCAGACTTTTAATACCTCACCAAATGGTATTTAGCACGCCCAAATACTCTGTCGCGATAGTTTTCGCCTATGCTAAGCGCAATTAAGTCTTCACGTCCACTGATCCAGAATAATTGAGGCGTCCCCAGATCGAAAAAATTCAAGTTGAACGCATTAAAAGTGTTTTATTTTGCGGAACCAAATAAGGTTTCCGACTTCGTTGTGTGGTGTATTCCGTGACAAGCTGCTCCGGTTTATCCCAAGGTGTGCTATATCCAAGTTTATGCTTAGTGCCTGTGTAATTGTGTAGTGATTTAGTCTTTAACGACGAGGTGCTTCAATAGTTTATATTTCTCAACGAGTGCGAAGTGTTTATGAGTTTTATTTAATATTTATTTGAAGTTGATTAGTGTTTCTTTGTGTGAGACAAGAGAATCTTGTCCTGGTGCTATAAGTAAAGAGTGTCAATAGTGATAATTCATCAAGCCTTAGTTTCTGTGATAATAGTGAATCACGTTGAGCACCTGAGTTTGAGTGCAACGATCTCAATAGTGCGAGACCAAGTGCGTAGTGTTTGTATTATCTTTTCGACGATTCTGCTCAGCATTTTATTAGTTTGAATAATTAATTATCTTTATCAGTCAACGCCAAATTAGTTTAAAGCTTCCACTGTATAATTATCTGCTCAATGAAAGTTTTTTTATTCGCAACTTTCCCGTTTCTGTTCTGTCTGTTACCAATTTACCACGTGACAACGGGACCTAGCCTATGACATTCCCCGGATCTTCGAGGTCCTCTATGCAAAATTTGTTTGTTGCATTTAAAAGCATTATCATGATTCAATGCTTCGAACTGCAAATTCGAAATGTATATTTATATTTTCCTTGGAGAATCTACTCATATTTCATGAAGACTTGGTGGATTCTTCCGATTTGAAATTAGCTCGTCAAGCTTTGTTGCTTGTGGGTGTGTTTATGATATTTATTTTACATTGATTGTGACGGATCAGTTAATTATTGTTATCATCTGATAGCGCTTACCCAGAATATCATCCAGCATCAGTCTTCACAATTCCTGATCTTCTGAAGTGCGGCGTCGGCGTCATATATCCGCTTGATTTTATTTTAGTCACTTCGTCACTTCATTTTATGTTCTCGATATCAGCAAGGCTCTGCTATATCTCACAGCGGGCTTACAACGAAGAACTTCAAAGATCCGGTTTTCTATGAGCCATCCTCCCTACTCTCCTGATTTGTTCTCTCCTAAATTCTTCCTGTTTCCCAAACTCAAATCCGCCCTGGGGCCCTATTTTCGAAATTTTCGTGTTGCAAACGATCTCACATACACTATCTCACTCGTGTGAGATTGCTATTCTGCAGTTCAAACTACAAAACGAACACGACTGGTGAGAGGAAGTACGTCACACTCACACGGTTTCGACATTTCTAAGCGTCTGGCATAGAGATAGATAAATATACCCAGAGGTAGAAACTCAGTGGCGCCACAAGTCCTTTGTTCACCAGGGCGGCGCTGCGAACCAATCCAGTCTTGAATAGCAAACGACTGTATTGTTTTAGTAAACCACTGAAGCTATTTTTCAGTAAATGTTGCGTTTAAAATTTTATTATTCCAAATTATAAAATATGTCAGTTTCTGTAAGGTGTGGAAAATTAGTTTGCCATTAAAAAAAAGCGATGTCAACATACATTTAATTCACTTCATATTAACAATTGAGTGAAAACTTGCAAAAAGTTATAAGCTTCATATTGGAATAATTTATACGAACAAGTTTTAAAAAAAGTTTCTAGACTACATTACAAACCCCTAAAATTAAATTAATACAGAAGAATAAAAAAATACGAATTTTTCAATCAGAGATTTTATATTTTCGTTTTACATATTTTAAGTTATCATTTGAAAGTTCTTTTGTTTTGCTGAAGTTGTGCAGTAGCATAGCTACTAGAGCTTACCGTTGTTTCGGTTATGGAGATTAAAAGAGATAATTACAGTTCGTAGAGATTAGTATCTGCGCTGCTAATAGCTCTCTAGAACCGGACCTGGACTGCACGCTCCGCCATTTTGAAAGACACGAGAAGTGTCAAGTTGGCCCCCCCCCCCTGGCGTCTGGAATCGAGACTATTCATCAAGAACCAATCAAATAAGCGGAAACTGTTCCCAAACGATCGCTCAGTGTGGAGGCAAAGAAAAGAATCACAGATGAGCAAAACGAAAAATAAACCAATGAAACGATGAGCAATTTTATTTTATTGAAAATAATACATGAATGTATAAAAGAAAATTTGATAACGAGTTTACGAAGAACTATGGGATGATTTAGGAAGAAAATTGAATTCTTGCTTCGGAGCAAAGATATCAAACATTGAATGGAAAATAGGGTTAATTTGCACTATCCGCACAATCGCGCGACCAAGGTAAATGAAATGATTTTTGAAGCGCTCCCCCCCCCTCTAACCAGCTGATATATAACCCCTTTTCTATTTGGTTACGAGTAAAAGGCTAAATTAATAAAAATGTCATTTACCTTGGTCGCGTGATTAGTCATCGCACGATTGTGCAGATAGTGCAAGTTATCCCTCTGTTTTGTGGGCTTAATGCTGATCTTCGCGTTTGATCCCCCAAAATCGGTCGAAGGTTGTCTATCAAAATTTTTGCTAAATCCTTTGATAGTCGAAATAAGTGCCGAAAATATTCCTCATGAAATTCGAATGCATCAATACGCGTTCGTAAAGCTCTTTGCCTCCTCACACACCGCCTTTCCGTTGTTTCCAATGCTCCGATAGAATGCAGAATAGCGAATACGTCGGCCATGGTTTTTCTTTTTTTTTTGTGCATTGGTATATCACAAGCTCTGCTCACCTGATTTGACAACTCACATGAGGAGAACGAAAAGCAATTGCGTCTGGAGAAAGGAAATGATCCGCTCGTTGATTGGTCGAGAAATTAGGTTAGTCGCTCTGTTGAAGAGCGAACATGGCGAGCTCGCATCGCATCGTAGAGAAATGCCACATGTTAAGCACTTTTATCTTCGCATCGAGCAGCTAATATGAGATAGGATGAATATTATGAATGAGGGCGACAATCTCCAATTCAAGAAACGCCACATTTCCTTTAAATATACTAGATCACATGCATAATGCATATCGATGCCTCCCCCCCCCTCCCCAAGCATATTTTGCTCATTTTAGGCCCGCCGCAAATACGCTTTGTCGCGCGCGACATGCGTCGCACCTTGGGCGCTGCGCATGCGTCGGCGTCGCTCCTTGTTGCCCGAGCGTGACCTCGCTTTTGCCCTTGGTCGCGCGCGACGGAAAAAACTGGTTTTCAGGTGACATCGCGTCTGCTGAGCTGAATTCAGTTGAAGCGACCAGCGACAACACCCTCGATGGCTAATAAAAACAAAACATCAAATTCCTCCATACGAAAATCTACTGAAAAAATACAGTGGAAGACAGAGAAATGACACATATTGTTAATAATAATTATGCAGACACTGAATATGAAACTTTTTGACACTCCATTGTTCCATTTTGCCTTTATTATAATTAGTGACACTCCATTATTATTATTATTATTATTATTATTATTATTATTATTATTATTATGGACTTCGCACGAAGAGACGAAGAGACGTCACTTCCTTAGTGATTCGCCATCTTGGTTCCACACAGCTGTTGCTAGGAAGAGTTTAAATCATTTTCTCCTTTTGAAATTAATTTTGGGTCGTCATAAGAGGAAAGAGCTGGGGCTGCAGGTTGTTCAGTTCTCAACTCTGTTAGATGCATGAATATAGTCTCCAAAGACAGATGGAGCATCACGTAGGTTAGGCTGTTTCTCTGTCATATCGATCACACTATATGATAGAAAAGACTATGTTAGCAATAAAATATAGTTTTATTGCAGACATTCTGATCGCTTATGTAGCCAAACTAGTATCAGAATTAAGATATCTAATGCTTAGCAACGACATGTGTGGAACCAAGATGGCACGTTGCCAAGGGTGAAGCTAGCAGTTACGTCACTCGTGCGAAGTCGAGGGCAACGAGAGACAGGCTAGGGCCGTAACCACCGAGAGAGAAGGTATTAAAAAATATTGATTTCATATTGACTTCATATCAGCGTAAGAAGAAGAAATTGATACTGGTGTTCGATCCAAAAATAAAAGTTTGGAGAAAGCCCCTTATCGTTTTGTCTATTTTTGAGAGCAAGTGAAATTCAACTCATTCTATCGGTGATATCTTTCTCAATTTTCACGATATTTGCTTGGCCTTTTTATACGAGTAGCTCTATACATTTGGCTAATAAATTATGCAAAAGACAATTTGGTAACGCATGCGCATGCGCAGTTAAACATTATTTAGTAAAAATGCTCATATTTCATCAAATATTTAATATTTTTCTATTCTGATTGCAGTGTGTTGTCTGTACTGTAGTTTGTCAAGTTTTCTGTAAATGGCGTTGCATTGGGGTGAAAATCTTGCGTGTTATAAACAAAAAACTTACGAAAACATTTCGACCTTTTTAAAGAAACCTTTATTTGTGCTATTCTCATACAAATGAACACAGAAAAGTAAAACAAGCCTCTTAAGCACATGTTACAGCTACAATGCATTACAAGCATTATTTTTTACAGGGTGATTCCAAACATTATTTTTTTGGTTCACTTCTTTGCTGGTCCCCTATTTGCCTTCGGGAGAAAACCTTCGCTGAAATATATGAGGTGTAACATCCTTTTTACACCCCTGAAATTTCAGGATAATTTGTCAAGTATTTTTCTAGATATTCGACAAAACGTCAAAAATCGATAGTGTCCGGTCATTAATGGCAATATGGTGTATATCGAACATCTGTAAACATCGATGTTTCATTTCTCAGGAAAAACACTAGTTTATACACATAAAGTATAATTGATATATTCATGAAAACTTACCTCACAAAGACAGGTGTTGGTTTCCAGTTGTCACGATTTTCTTTTGCAGCCCATTCGGCACGTCGTTTTGGGTCTCGCGGAAAGGTTTTCATCAAAAAACCTTTTTTAGCACTATTAGATCATCCTACAGCAGCACGCTCTGGCATTTTTCTACTGTTTATGCAACATATTTAAACAAAAATACGATTAAATGAAGCCTAGCCTATGCTTATGCTTGCTAGATTCGAAGCTTTTTGCCAGAACATGGCGGATTTGACCACGTGATCAGATAAACCAATCAGCTTGTGTCCCCTCCATGGCCACTCTCTCCTTATACAGGCTCTCTAGGGGTGCATATACTTTTCAAATAGCAGCTAGCGCCGCCAGCACCCGGAAAAGACGAACGTAGCGCACAAGCAGCATGGAAGAAAAGTATACGACTTCTAGCGTTTTAGGGTTTTAGCTGAAAAGTATCTGCACCGCTATAATCTGTCCAACGAAAATTGGAGTGGGCGTGTTCCAATTAAACTTCCTATTTCAGTTGTTAGACATTGTTGGTTCTACTTTGGCAACAATGTCTAACAATTGAAATAGGAAACTTAACCGGAGACGCCCACTCCAACTTTCGTTGGATAAAGTATAGCGCAAAACAACTTCGTACATGGGAGCTGCCATCTTTGAAATCACCCGTGCCATAGCCTACAACAATAGAAGAAATACTATTGTTGTAGGCTATGCCCGTGCTAGCTAGAAGAAATACTGGCATTTCTGACATGCTAGCAGTAGAAAAGTATATGCAACCCGGGTGCGCTTATAGCCGAAAAGTATACGCCTCAGGCGTGCTTCTAGCGCCACTAGCTGAAAAGTATATGCACCCTAAGTTGGGCCGATTGTACATGCAGCGCCACTTTTCAATAGAGTTCCCGCCCTACCGGGAGCTAGAAACTTTAGCTTCATTTTAACAATGGAGCTCGATGACCATGAATATCTATAGACCGTGATTTCTACCAATAATAAGCCCTAAATTTGGCCGTTTGATGATGATGCAACAATGTATACAGTTAATGTAAGCAGGCCTTCTGTCTAGGTGGTGTTGGCCCAACACCTCCTAGACAGAAGGCCTGATATCGTAAACGTTATACATTGTTACATCATCATTAGTCGACCAATTTAGGGCTTATTATTGGTAGAAATAGGATTCGCAATGGTCGACTACGAGATAACAAGGCCTGGAAGCGAAGTAGTCACTTGACCAACTGGGTGCTAGCAACAATCCAACCTTCATTGTCTCAACCTTGGATGTTAACAATCAGTGTTTTTCCTTTTGTTGGAAACAATGAAGGTAGGATTGTTGCTAGCACCCAGTTGGTCAGGTGACTTTTTCGCTTCCAGGCCTTGTTATCTCGTTGGCCTCGGGCAACACTACCTAGACAGATGGCCTGCGCACAGTAACTGTCTATATTGTTACATCATCATCAAACGGCCAAACGTAGGGCTTATTATTGGAGGAAATTCGATTAACAATAGCCGCTATAGTGTGATGTAACAATGCATGACGTGTCTGTGCGCAGGTCTTCTATCTGGGTGGTGTTGCCTCGGGCAACACCTCCTAGAAAGAAAGCCTCACAACTGAAACGTCACATATTGTTGCATCATCATAATTCGACCATTGTTGATCGTATTTCTACCAATAGTAAGCCCTATATTTGGTCGACTTATGATGATGTAACAATGTATGACTTTTCAGTTGTGAGGCTTTCTTTCTATAGCTCATCCAATCTAAGTTTGCGCGAAATGTGATGGCCTTTTCAATTGTCGGACATTGTTACAACAAAAATTAAACAATACATAACAATAAACATGTCCATCACATTTCGCGCAAACTAATGCTGGATGACCTATAGGAGGTATTGCCTCGGGCAACGCCTCCTAAAGATAAGGCCTGAGCGCGAAAACGTCATACATTGTTACATCATCGTCCGAAGATACGTTTAATCGCATTACTACCAATAATAAGCCCTGAAATGCGATCAAACGTATCTTCTGATGATGATGTAACAATGTATGACGTTTTCGCGTTTAGGCCTTATCTTTAGGAGGCGTTGCCTCGGGTCGACTAATGATGATGTAACAATGTATGGCGTTTCCGTTATCAGGCCTTATGTCTAGGTGGTGTTGGCTGGCCTGGCATGCCATTGCAGAAGCGGAGCTGACAACAATTGTTCACTTTGCTTTGTTTACATGCCTCGGGTAAACAAAGCAGATTTTTATATTTCAGTTCAGATCGTGTTCCAAACAAGGAAAAATATTCTCCAATGATCCTAATACAGATATATATATATATATATGTTACCGGACAAACCCGATTTCAGGACAAACCAG
>JAHWFO010083123.1:1246172-1365947 GCA_023313115.1 Rhysida immarginata | reverse complement strand
CTGGTTTGTCCTGAAATCGGGTTTGTCCGGTAACATATATATATATAATTGTGTATTCCGTGAAATTTTCTAAGATAATTAGCATGTATCTATTTGTACATTAACATTGACGTACATTTCCAAAGTTAAATGAAATGAAGCTCAAATGTAGAATACACTACACAGCATTTTTGATTTGTGAGTAAGATTAAAGTAAGCCTAATCTAATGGTCACTTCATCAATGCCTTTGTCGCTCTACCAATTCTTTTTTGTTTATAACTCGACAGAATTGGATATACCGGTGCATGAATTTCTTTTACCTTCGAACTTTTAACGCATACGTTTCTGATCCTAAAAACAAAAATTTCAAAGAAATATCATAAACATCAACCCTTTTGCACGCGTACAAGATGATGAAGGATGCCTCTAGTCGTTCCACAGGAAACATTAAAATGTGGATAATACAGAACGATCCCAGAGGATATAATTTAACAACTGTCAATGAGGTAGCGGCAGCGTTTGAAGCTGACGATGGAGAACCAACCACCATTTGTGCGAGATTTATGCATCTATTCAAGCACGGCGAACAATTGACAACATAGGTCGATTTAGAGTCCGAACTGTGATCCAATGACTTACCCGTTGCTGTTTCCTCCTGGAGAAGAAAGCTGGAAGATGAAATTCAGCAGCACTGAAGCGACGAACGTCAGCATGTTAGCCTTCTACTCCTACAAACTGTACGAAAGGCCAGGACTGTTTAATCCGGTGTTGCAAAGGCCACTTATTCAGCAGTATATTGCGGATGCGTTTTAAAAATTAAAGGAGACCGGCTGCAATGGGTGAAAGAAAATCAGAAAACTTTGAGTGGAGGGTTACCACTTAGCTTAATGGATTTCGTTCATAATTATGCTGATAACTATAATATGAAAGCAGGAAAGGTCTGTTCTACCTACGTCATTTACCGGGAGCAAACACGCATTGTTTTACCAGAAAAGAGGTAATGAATTAAGACAAACCAATATACAATGGAATGATTCTCAAAGGCAATTATTTGAATGTCTCCATTTCTTCAAAAATACCTATAATCCTCAAACATAAATTTCAGAGGGTGTAAGCCTGGCTGCCTTGCCTCTAGTGATCGCTTATATTATGTGAACATGTATAATTTATATTAAGACATTTAACATCGTTATTTTATTTATAAATTAATATTAGAGCGCTTTTTAATCGTTCGCGAATCTTTCTTTCTTTTGGAAAACGATAGATCTGTATATCGCTATTTTGGCTCGTTCTTGAGCAGTGAGGAACTCAACATTTTAACTTCTTTTAAGTGTTATAAACACTGGGTTTTATACAAAGCGACTTTATTCCATCTCTATATTGGAACCAACGTTAAGTTCCGAAGAGAGATAGTGATTGGAATAAAATCGGGGATTGACGTCAAACTTGCACCTCCTATAGGGCTGGTGGTCAGAGGTTAGTAGAACGCGTGTCTCGTGCTGAACAAGAATCCACTTTAATTTTAAATATTCTTTTAATAAACTACCCAGAGTTCTCAGCCGTGCCACGGAAAAGGAGAGGAGACGAGAATTGAATATAAAAAATTATTTTAATAACATTAGCTACAAAATTGCTTAACATTCAATTGTGATTAAACCAGAGTGAATTAATAAATTCTCTTTCAAGTGCGAATTTAAATTTACTAAAGTGGATATTTCTTAAGTAAATCGGATAGACATTCAATCAGTCCAAATACTCTACCTTCTTGGGAGCATCCGTAAAAGTAGTCGAATTGTCGTCAATAGCGCTGGCAACCGTCACACGGGAAAACGGCGATCGTCAAAGGTGAGTCGACGAGGGGACTGGTGCTAATGACATGAATAAGAAAAAATCTAACTTTAGAAACAAGCCACATTCATAAAACGGTCCATTATCAAAGAGTTATTCTGAATAAAACATTTAGGAATCAATGATACGCTTAATGCTATAGAGCGAAAAGGTAGAGGCTATTGTACCCCACGTGAACGCGTTGAAAGCCAAGCACGCCCCCCTTCCCCGCGTGAGATCTCACTTGTTAGGCACACGCTTGCCGAAATTCCAACGTTCCCGTTGGCCCAGTAGGACACCCCTCAGAGTATTGAAGTTTCGTGCATATGAGGGGATGGCGTCCTGTCCTGTGACGCCAAGCTCTGAGACCTAGTCGATGCAGAAATTACTGTCCTCCATTTCCTCTTCTAATGTCGGGGCCTGGGGTAATGCAGGCGAATCCGTTTGGGGATGGCTCCACTTGATGTTAGAGTGAAGTCCAATGTCTTCTTTTTGGACCTCGGCCGTTGCTGCTAATTCCTCGACGGGCGTCGTCCTTGCTTTAGACGTAGAACTAATCTCTGGCTCTGGTGGCGGTCCGTCCGCGTATTCCTTGGGCGACCCACGTCAACACCCTCTAAACTCCGGAGCTTAGAGGGTGTTGACCACGTCCGGAGCTTAGAGGGTGTTGCCCACGTCCGGTATGATCGAGCTATTCTAAAGCTGACCTCTGCGTCGTACTGGATTTGTAATAATTTTGCGATCTGCATAAAACAAAGCACATTTCGTATGACAAGCAATATTATTTTTTGCCTCAAAAGTGCTGAACACAGCTGCTCGCACGGCGCTCCTCGGTCCACGCTCCTCGGTCCACGTTCCTCGGCCTGTGCGAATATCAATGGTAATTTCCTATCGCCGTCCGCTGTCTCCGATACGTGGGGCTTCAGGCTCGTGCTTTTTCGGGCAACCCTCTTCTTACTCCCCTTCGTTCGCTTTTTATGAGAAGAAGAAGAGTTTCGTACCGAAAGAGAATCTGTCGAGGCCTTGGGTGCAATTTTCACTCTTTCGTCATCTTGAGTGAAAGGCTTCGATTCAACCTGAGCTTCGTAGGACTTTTTTTTTGAAACTTCTCGGATTCCCGTGGTCCTAGCCGGCTTCCTCGCATAATCTCGACTCACGGATCGATTCCCTCTGCTCTCCTTTTCCTTGGCCCAGCTTTTAACAGACCTGCTACTGAGCCGATTAGCCATGCAATTATGCAACGCCAATCGGCTATGGGCTCGTGGCTTCGCTGCTTCACGGGGCAGTCTATTCTCCGAAAGAGGATGGAGCTTCTCGAGCGTTTTTTGTCCTTCCGTGCTCCTCTTTCCCCCTTCTCTTCGCAATACATGACATATCGCCAGATTTGTTTCCATCGCCCTGGCGACATGACAATGCGTCATCAGATCGCATCATCGCGCCTATTTCTCTCTAGGCGCGCATCAAAGAGTGCCCAATAATTTCCAGCTTTTATAGATCGTTATCGCTCTATTATCGAATCAAATTATACTTTTCAGATACCCTTTAAAATTGATAAATTTTAAATGCAATTCATATTTGGCTGGACTTCCTCTTTAAGAAACCTTAATAAACTGTGGATACTTACCTGACGAAAAACCGAATCACCATAATGTGTCAGGAAATCTGCTGTACCATTCTGTACAATCAGGCCACAGGAGCACATGACTTACTGTTGAGTGTTCACCGACACAACAATGAATGTCATATGCTTTGAGCACGCATAACCTGCGGTTGCCTTGGTTTTGCTGACAATGTATGTTTATTGAAGCAAGATGACTTTTATGTAACATGATGTTCATATCCATTCCCGTATTAATAAATGTATGTTTAAAGTAAGCCCGTCCACTTTACTTAGACCAGAACACCACCCGGACAAATGGTTATGGGCCCAGCTGCGCTGGACGGCAATTTAGAAGCTTAAACAGGTAGGCTAAAGAGACCTTGGAGCAACTGACTCGTGAACAACGGTACTCCTCGCCATGGCGTGCTTTCAGCCAATGCAAATAGAAAGGCTGAATGAACGGAACTATCGTGATTGGAACTTTAACATGAGAATGCTGTTAACAGACAAGTAGTTGTGGTGCTAGGAAGTGTCACCGAACCTGTAGAAAATGCGTCGGAGGACGTGAAGTTGAAATTTAAAACACGTCAAGATAAGGCGTTGTCAACTATAGCACTATCGATTACATCCGAGCAGCAAGTGCATATTCGAGATTGTATGAAACCAAGAGAGGCATGGGAGACACTCCAAGCAATATTCGAACCCAAGTCCAGAGTTCACATACTCCAACTGAAGAAACAGTTTATGAATATGGAGGTGAACGATGATGAAACCATGTGTGCGTTCCTGAATAGACTGACAATTTGTGCCAACAGCTTAAAAGATGCCGGTGCCGAGATGAACCCTACTGAACTCGCCTAAGCGATGTTAGCGGAACTACCCGAAACATATGAAGGGATCGTCATGATCTTCGCCAACATGAAAGACGAAGAATTTATTCTGGACCATGTCAAAAAGGTGCTGTTAACGGAGTACGAACGACGACAGATGAAAGCAGAACCTAAAAGTAAAGAAGTTCTTCAAGCCAGTGCAAAAAGATAAAGAGCAAGCTGAACAAGTGACTAACAGAAGTCGGTAAAGTAATAAAAGGTTCACAGGTAACTGTCTTATTTGTGGTAAACTTGGTCACAAGGCCAGACGGTATTGGAAACAGGGTGAGACTAACTATAACAAAACAATTTCTTATTTAGCACCAATGAAAGGGAGGCATTAAGTGACGAATGGTTGTTAGACAGCGGTGCCACTGACCATGTTACATTTAGAAAAGACTGGTTGTGTAATTATAGAGAAACCTGCGAGGAAACTATCACCACTCCTAATAGTTCAATTTCTTCGCATGGTTTTGGGAATGTAAATTTAGTAATGCTTGTTAATGGTAAACCTAATAATATTGAGTTAAGAAATGTGTTATATGTTCCTAATGTTAAAAGAAACTTAATGTCAGTAGCTAAGTTTGAAGCCAAAGATGCTAAAATTGTGTTTCACAACCACAGTGCTGTCATTGCAGACAAGTTTCAAAACTTGGTTGTTAAGCACAAGAAAAGGCTGGATTATATGTTGTAAATTGTAAAACAGTAGTATCAAACAGTAATAAGAGATCAATTCTCAATACAGCATCGAATAATATAAGCACTTGGCATTTGCGGTTTGGTCATATAAATTATAATTCATTAATGAAGATGAGTAAAGAATCATTAGTGAGTGATTTCAGAATTAGTAGTAATAACATATCCACATGTGATGATTGTTTATGGCCACATACAAACCATTAGGTCATCCATCAACTTCTAATATTCTAGAATTAGTGCATGCTGATCTGTGTGGGCCTATGCCTGTAAGTCCAATGGTGGATCTAAGTATGTGTTGACTTTGTTAGATGATTTTTCTCTAAGATAACAGCATATATTTTAAAGGAGAAATCAGAAGTACCTTACTATGTAAAAAAATATCAAGCAATGGTAGAGACAAACGAGCAAAAAGCTAAAAGATTTAGATCAGACAATGGTCTAGAATTTTGTAATAATGACCTGAAAAAACATTTTGACATATGTAGAGTCAAGCATGAATTTACAAATATTTATTCTCCTCAAATGAATGGGATTGCAGAGCGTATCCAAAGAGTAATAATGAATCTAGCAAGAGCATGCTTATCAAGCGCTAATCTTCCTCAAAGTTTCTGGGCCGAGAAGCCATTAATACAACAATTTATTTAAAGAACATAAGTCTATGCAGTGCCAAATCAAATACCAGAAACATTATGGTCAGGTCTCATCCCTTGTGTTCGACATTTAAAGGTATTTGGGTGCTTGGCATATGTAAATATCCCCAGACAAAGACAGGGGGGAAAGTTAAATATGAGGGCTAAGCGTTGTATCTTCATAAGGTATTCGACCCGTACTAAAGGATATAGACTATGGCATCCCGAAATCAAAGATGTTATTCATTCCAAAGACGTAAAGTTTGACGAGGAAAAAATAGGAATTAAATACTTAAAAGAGTAAAGTTTAACTGAAAATGAACCAGATAAGTATAATAATGTGTGGTATGAATATGGATCTGCAACTGAGGATGAGGTCGCCAATGGTTTACCTAGTGAAGACTCCGAAGATGGTGATGATGGAAAATGTGACACTCCTACCCCCGATTTATTAGGAAACGAGGAGATAGTGGGAGATGATAGCAAACCTGGAACTGCTAAACCTCGAGAAAGACCCCGAAAAAACAAAGATCTACCTGTAAGTAATTTATCTCATGTTTGGGTTTACCTGCAAATGGAGAAACCCTTTTGGTCGTGCAGGTAAACCCAAACATGAGATAAATTACTTACAGGTGCCAGAGCCATGAACTATAGAGGAAACGTTGAATTCTCCATTATCGATGCAATGGAAGCAGGCAATAAGAAATGGCTAATCTAGAAAAAAGGGGCACATGGGAGGAGGTAGAGCTACCAGAGGACCAAACTGTAATAGGATCGAAATGGGTTTATACAGTAAAAACGAACGCAAATAATGACGTGACTTTTAAAGCTAGACTAGTTGCAAAAGGTTTTGGACAGCATCCTGAAATGGATTATGGAGAGACTTATTCGCCGGCTGTCAGCTTCTCATTAATAAGAATTCTGATTGCCCTAGCTATCCAATTTAACTGGGTCATTCATCATGTTGACGTAGACTGTGCTTATATGTCACCTCATTTAGGGACGTCATTAAGAAGAACCAATGAGGTGACGTTGGTTAAGGTAGAAGAGAAAGAGAAGAAAAGGCCGACCCCCGCTGAAGAGAATAGAAGTGATCGGAGAGGGAGAGAGCACCGCGAACTCCGATTGGGGAAAAGAGGAGAAATGAAGGAGGAAAAAATGAGAAGCTTGGGACACAGGGCAGAAGGTGCGAGACTCGGATCAGGGAAGTTGTTGAAAAGTTGAGAGGGACAAAGAAGAGGAACGAGAGAGATACGGGGGAAAGCGCATCGCCTCGACGGGCCAAGCAACCTACGTGGATGCAAGAGCGAGGAAGAAGCGGAGCGGAACTGGGACAAGATTCGTCGGGACGCCAGCCGGCCGCTATCGAGAAATTTAGCGGGTACGTCACGGAATTCGTCGTGGAGAAACGGGAGCTGGTGGCGATGCGAAGGAAAGAGGTTACCCGACCGAGAAAAGGATATGGAACTCAACGAGCCAGCCCCGACGAAGGCCTATCAAAAATTCACAAGTAAGGTGAACTTTTCCTATATTAAGCACCCCCCCCCTGAGTGCAAGGAATAACCGAGTAGAGCCGTATAGCGCTTATTATAATAAGACACGGACAGTTATTGCAAGGAACCCCGCTAGCGTAAGAGACTCAAATGTGCAAAAGCCTAGGAAGGCAAAATTTGACGTCGGGCTTGCAATTAGGGGTAGTCTCACTCAAAACGAGCTTCCCTCATATTCAGTCGTCCCCTCGTGCGTACTAGACAAAGACTCTTTAAGTAATAATTGTGCGCTATTTAAGAATTCAAATAGAACTGGTAATGAGCATGTGATAGACGAGTCTTCAGTTAAGGAATGCCTAAACGACATCCCTCTTCCAGCGCCAAGAGTGAAGCCGAATCTTTCAGGATAGGAGTAGTCAGCCCAGCCAAGCAGTGAGTTTGTCAGAAGATAAATCTTCGCTCTCGTGGGAGAAAGAGGATTTACTTTAGGTGGATTTGTGCCTACCCGGGTGGCCAAAGCGGGTAGGTGTCGGGGGTTGGCTTCCGACCAGCGAAAGCTGTGGGCCAAGTTCATGTTGCCTCGTTAGAGGTGTTTAAGTTTGTTACGTTGGGTGTAGCATAATGCCACCTGTAAGATCTTTTTAGATCTTAACTCCGTGGAGGCAATGCCATCTGCCTCTCCACTTCAAAAGTGGGAGAGAGAGGATTTATTTTCTGGTGGATTTGTGCCTACCCGGGTGGCCAAAGCGGGTAGGTGTCGGGAGTTAGCTTCCGACCAGCAAAAGCTGTGGGCCAAGTTCATGTTGCCTCGTTAGAGGTGTTTAAGTTTTTTACGTTGGGTGTAGCATAATGCCACCTGTAAGATCTTTTTAGATCTTAACTCCGTGGAGGCAATACCGTCTGCCTCTCCACTTCAAAAGAGAGGGTTTACTTTCTGGTGGATTTGTGCCTACCCGGATGGCCAAAGCGGGTAGGTGTCGGGAGTTAGCTTCCGACCAGCGAAAGCTGTGGGCCAAGTTCATGTTGCCTCGTTAGAGGTGTTTAAGTTTTTTACGTTAGGTGTAGCATAATGCCACCTGTAAGATCTTTTTAGATCTTAACTCCGTGGAGGCAATACCATCCGCCTCTCCACTTCAAAAGTGGGAGAGAGAGAGAGGAGGAACTTTCAATTAAGGAACACTTAAACGACATCTCTCCGTCCAGTGACGGGAGTGACGCCAGGTCTTCCAGGATAGGAGTAGTCGGCCAGCCCAGCCAAGCAGCGAGTTTGTCAGAAATCAAATCTTCGCTCTCGTGGGACAGAGAGGATCAAAGTCACCGCAGGAGCGTGCCTTTAGCGTTAGGTAGTGTCGACAGTGCCCTAGTCGGCCTGCCGCGCTCGGTGGGCAGCGTTGCGTCCTTTGGTAGTAACTCTTATATAACTCTTTCTGTGTTGTGCCTTAATGGTTACGACAGGCATATTGGCTGGATTTATATT
This sequence comes from Rhysida immarginata, assembly GCA_023313115.1. Taxonomy (NCBI): domain Eukaryota; kingdom Metazoa; phylum Arthropoda; class Chilopoda; order Scolopendromorpha; family Scolopendridae; genus Rhysida; species Rhysida immarginata. The sequence continues at coordinate 1,357,376 of JAHWFO010083123.1, read as the reverse complement.
AATGTGTTTCTTTTACTTTCTCACTAGTTCCCACCTACGAGAAGCTTTACCTTTCCAGGTTGCCGTGTTCCATTACAACGGTCGCCACCAGTGTCAGCACTACTCACCCACTCTTCAGTCGTGGTTGTTTCGTCGGACATCGGGATAAAGTCGGCCCGACAATTAGAGGACAGCTTACTTACCTCAGAAGGCCACGGTCTAGAGTTCAGCAGCAATCAGGAATATCTTGGAGTTTAGTTGATATTAAAGAATGCAAATTTAATTAATATTGTAATTAACGATCAATATAATTATTCCAATTAACTAGTTCAATTTTAAAGTGTCATTTAAGAACTGAGCCTAATGGAAAAAAATATTTTTAAGAATGTGTAGTCCGACCAGAGGTCGAACCAATTTCGATAAGTCTGATATTAAACAGATTCTTTGAAAAATTTATCGTTTTCCGCCCTTTTCCCTCCTGCACAATAAACATTACTCTGCTCAAAGGTTTAGTTGTGACATTATACTTATGCAAAACTTGATGAGACCATATACATGGCTAAACCACCAGGATATAGTAAAGATTTAAGTAGTACAAGTATGTTTCGCCTAAACAGAGCATTGTATGGTATAAAACAATCCGGCAGATGCTGGAATGATACTTTGAATGAAACATTGTTATCTATTGGTTTCACTAGAATGTCGTCACACAGTTGCGTTTATCGTTATAAAAATGTTGCGTTCGTTGCAATTTATGTACACGAACAGAATAGAGAAACTGTAAATTTTGTGAAGAACCTGATTGCAAACGTCTTTGATGTGAAGGATCTTGGTGATGTGAAATATATTCTAGGTGTTCAAATGGAACGGTTGGAAAACAATGTATTGTATATTCATCAAAGTAAATATATTCAAACAATTTTGAATCGGCGCAACAAGAATGAGTGTAATCCTCGGAAAACACCTTTAGAGTGTAGCCTTAAATTATATAGGGGTGATGTTTCACCGGTGGACGTAACACAGTATCAGGAAATAATTGGAATGTTAATGTACAGGGTGATTCAGTCAATTTCTGACCATTTCAGTACTAAGATTTATTGACCCATTAATGTTTACAAACTTAGCATTTCAGTATGATATTTTAGGCAGTTCGGAGTTTTTCTTCCCGTGGAAAAGTCTTGATGATATGCTCAATGTGGCCATCACGAACGTTTTGAACTGCTCGTAGCCGAATGGTGAAGTTGTTCATAACTCTATCCAGGATTTCTGCATCCACAAGGGTGCAGAAGTCGACGATGCTTTGGCGCAGATGGTCTAGGATTCTTGGTGCTGTAGTGAACAAACTGTGTTTAAGGAACCCCCAGAGATAAAAATCACATGGGTTTAGGTCAGGACTCGTAGGGGGCCAAAGAAAGCCACCTCCGAATCGATATGGAAACCTGTTTGAAATGACACGATTTCCGAATTTCTGATTGAGAAAGTCTAGAACTTCATTAGTGGTGCGAGGCCTAGCCTCATCCTGTTGAAACCATTGATGTCGAAGCTGTATACGCCTCCTTCGCAGCTCGGGGATGAAGAAGGTTTCCAACATGTTAAGGTAAGCCTGTGACGTTACGGTGCCCTCAAAAAAGAACGGACCCATGATGCCTCTTTTGGAAATCGCGCACCAAGCCATAACCTTTCGTGGATGAAGAGGTTACTTATGGATCACATGAGGGTGCTGGGAACCCCCAAAACGAACGTTTTGTTTATTAACGTCACCTCACAAATGGAAGAAGGCCTCATCTGACACCCACAGTTTGTCCAAAATGTCCTGATTAGCTTCCATTTCTGCTCCAAACTACATCGCAAATTGTTGTCGCTTCTGTCTTCCAGTGTCTGTTAACTCCTGGTAAAGATGGATCTTATACGGGAACAGGTGTAAATGCTTTCTCAAAATTCGCCACGTCGTGGTATACGACAGCCCTTCTTCAATGGATAGGCGGCGAACGGATTTTTTGGTAGGGGAATCGACCAACCTTGTGCGAACATTTTCAACAACTTCGGTCGTTCGAACACGAGCTTCGCTCCCGCCTTTTTTCTTGCCTTTAATACATCCAGTGGCATAAAATTGCTTGACAAAATCCATGATTGCTTGCCTGCCTGGTGCGTCTCGACACCTAATACTACTTCCGGAACTTTCTTTGCATGGTTACAGGTGATTTTGTCTCGAAATACCATTCGACAATCTTGCATTTCTGCTCTGTTGATAAAGCGTGCGCCATTTTTCAACAATACGATTTTCATGCAGCGCTGTTGCAACAATACAAACTCTAACTATTTAGAAATTCGATATGGCGCTCATATTCTTTCAATTGTTTATCCCTAATGCACGTCATTCGAGTGAAATGGTCAGAAATTGACTGAATCACCCGGTATCTAACGACATGTACTAGACCAGATTTAGCATACTGTGTAACAAAATTAGCTCAGTGCTCATCAAATCCTCAGAAGGAGCATTGGAATGCTATCATACAAGTATGAAGATATTTACAAGATACACTGGTGGCCAAAAGTTTGGACCAACCAGCAAAATCAAGAAAAAATGAATGGATTATCTTGCTTGTAATAACTTGTTAAGAACTATTTTCTGTTAGGGTTTTAAGCAGAGAACGTGTGATTTGAAAGAATATATAAGTCTACACATTTGATGATAGCCATTTTAGATAAAGAGATATTTTATTTAGAACATTACCAAGAAAGAAAATGTATTGTAACAATTAAGATTTCTCAACAGTATGCACGTGAAACAATAAGTACGAGGAACGTAAACTGTCTGTGTTAATACAGTTCAACAATCTCTAACATTTTCTAATAATTTGTTGGGATATGTATGAGTTTATTCTCAGTTTGCTCAAATCATTTTTTTAACGTTAATTTTTTCACCGTTTTTTAGTTTGTTTTTTTTTTAATTGTTTTTGAGTTCTTTTTTTAGTTTTTTTATTCTTTTTTATTTTGTTTGGTTTATAATTTTTTCAATATGTCTTTTTTATATCGTATGAAATTGGAGGTTCTGAACGAAATATTAAAAAAAGATCCTAGCGTAGCTTCCCCGCGTAACTTGTCCCTTTATTATTTAAACATCAGAAGCATTAATGCGAATTTTACCAATATGCTTTTATCATTACACCATATACTTGTATTTCCCAAAATAATAGTTCTCACTGAGACATGGTGTAACGATGCGTTCGCCTTACCCGATATTCCTAATTATAAAGCAATCTCAGTGTATCGGACCAATAAGCGCGGAGGCGGCATAGGTATGTATATCTACGAAAATCTAACTTTTGTCATCTTGGATCAGTTTTCTTTAATTACACCTAATGTTGAAATATTAACAATTTGCCTTAACGATAAATATTTAGTCATTGCAATTTATCGTTCTCCATCTGGTAATTTTTCATCTTTCTGCTCGTTTATTTCTTCACTTCTCTTTGATTTACAAAAGCTCCGTAAAACTATAATACTTACATTATTTTATAAACGTAGGAGTTGTGATAAAATATATATTAATTAAGATTAATTAAACTCCTTTAATTAAAAGAAAACAAATAAATTAAAATAAATAATAGAAAACAATGAAAAAAGTCACCAATTGATAAAGAAAATGTTGAATGACGAAACACAAATGAAACAAAGATGACATCAAGAAATTTAAGACATACTTAGAAGAAAAAGATCTAATCATAACAAAAGCTGATAAAGGCAAAATTATGGTGATACAAAAGAAAAATGACTACATTACAAACATTGAGGAATTCATAAATAAGAATAGAATCTTTAAATTAGATAACAAGGACCAAACAACAAAATTCCAAAAAAAATGTCATTATTAAGATAAATGAACTAAAGAAAGAAAATATAATTAATGAAGAACAACAAAAACAATTAATTCCAACAGAATCATCAACTAATTCAATTTATGGAGTGATAAAAATACATAAAGAAGGAAACCCTATTAGAATCATAACTTCATCAAAACCCTACTTACAAATTGGCAAAATTCTTAGATGAATACTTAAAAAATTTTTTCAAATTTAATTACACAATAAAAAAATTCAATATTGGCTAAACAAATATTAGAAAAAACGAAACTTGATAAAAATGACAAAATTTTCACAATTGACATAACAGCTATATATGACAACATTCCAATAAAACCAACACTAGAAATCATAAAAAATGAATTAAAAACAAAATTATGTTATAACAAAACATTATAAATCATCCAGGCCATAAATTTATGTTTTATAAATAACCAATTCAAATTTAATGACAAAATATATTCTCAAACAGATGGATTACCAATGGGCAGTCCATTATCACCCATGCATGCCACCATATATTTAAATCACATAGAACACATATTACTTAACACTTCACAACCTAAACAATACATAAAAATTTGGATGAGATATGTTGATGATATCTTAATTATCACAAATAGGCCAATAGAAATATTAACACAATTATTAGAATAAAGACATCCACCGAAATTCACCCATAATTGCATGTCAAACAACCAAATCACATTTCTAGATTTAAATATTATAAGAGAAATAAATACACTAAATTTTGAAATATATGAAAAACCTACAAAAGGCAATAACATACCACATTGTTTATCACAACAACCCACACACCAAAAAATTAACACAATTAAACAATATAAACAAAGAATAAAAAATCTCACATCAAAATATATCCCACTAAAATTAAAAAATCTGAAAATAAACCTATCAAAAAATAAATATCCAATAGAACTAATTGATAAAATTTATATAGAAGTATTCACCAACACAACAAAAAATAACACAACTAAATACGAACAATACAGAAGATATTCAATACAATACAATAATAAAACCTTTCACAAACAGAAAAAAATACTAGAACAGATACCAAACATTAAAATCATACCAAAAATAACAAATAACATAACCAAAACATTAATAACAACCACCAATATAAAAACAACAAAAAATCAAAACAATAACACAATTTCTAATTTCAAAGACATTTGCCAAAATAATAAAGAAAAATGGAACATCACTAACATAATATATGAACGGATATTTATAAGAGAAAAGGACGAGACACAAAAACCCTGGAATACAATAAATAATAGTTATTAAATAAAAATGAAAAATAAAATATTTTTATTATTAAATAAAAATGAAAAATAAAAAACAGAATATTTTTTTTCATATTTTTTCATTTTTATTTAATAACTATTACTTAACATAATATATCAAATTCCATGCGCCAAATGCAAAACACATTTACACAGGTCAAACAAAAAGACAATTAATAACACGAATAAAAGAACATGAAAGAGCACTTAGAAACAAGGATAAAAACAATCATTTAGTGAACCACTGCATTAACCAAAATCATAATCCGGATTGGAACAAAATCAAAATCATTAGTAAAGAAATAAATTACAAAAAAAGACTAATAAAAGAAACCATCAACATTATTTCGAATGAAAAAAAATTAGCCAAACCGTCTATGGAAATTAATAATAAATGGAAATTACTACTAAAAATATAATATCACTTCCCTTGCACTCAACAATCCTGATCACAACAATCAAACTAATCATAATATCACACATTGTATTAGATTACATTGTTTCGTTTTTTATTATTATTATATCTTCCATTCATTCAAAAAACTTTATTACTGAAGATGGGAAAAAAATCCCGAAAACGTTATAATATATTTCAAGTTAATCATCGATCTTTCATCACAGACCTTCTTCATCTGTACTGTGTGCCTCCCTGTGTTCGTGTACATTTCTTCACTAGAGTTTCGTTTCTTCTGTGTTTCTTCTGTATTTCATCCGAGTTTCTCCACAAGACCTTTGTTTCATTTGTGTTTCGTCATTCAACATTTTCTTTATCAATTGGGTGACTTTTTACATTGTTTTCTATTATTTATTTTAATTTATTTGTTTTCTTTTAATTAAAGGAGTTTAATTTATCTTAATTAATATATATAATACTTACAGGTGATTTTAATATTGATTTTAGTAAACCTTCTTCTAGCCTTAACCTTCTCTTAGATCCCATTCTTAGATCTGGATTAGTTCCTACAGCCTTATTATTTTCTCATTTTTCTTTATGTTATCACTCTTATTCCGCGATTGATGCTTGTTTCTCAAATTTTAACTCTATAGTATTTAGTAACACTTTAGACTTATCTATATCTGACCATTTTCCAATGCTCACGATATTCAATACTAATATTCAACCTACTTTTCCTATTAGTTCACTTACCTCTTTTCGAATCATATCACATACACGACTTCATTTCTGGCGCTTACTGATTGGTCCACTGTTTTACCGAATACTAATGATAGCGATCTCTTGTTTGATTCTTTTATAATTCATTTTAAACTTGGCTATAACCGGTATTTTACGCTTAAAAAGTCTAATCACTTTATTAATGGAAAATCTGTTATCAAACCTTGGATTTCTCCATACATTCTATCATTATCTAAAAGAAAAAACTCTTTATATCGCAAGTTGCGAAAAAAACCTTCACCTCTATTAAAGAGAACTTTTAAAGACTCTTCAAAATATATAAAAAATTTAATAAATAGTTCGAAGGAGCGGTATTTTAATACTTTGTTTAATCAATTATCATCTAATAAGCATAAATGGAATCTATTAAATAAACTTTCTAAGAGTTCCCACTCTTCCAATTCTCTGTTTACCCATCCAAACTTAATTGATTCGTCATCTTTGACTGATTTTCTCTCTTCTCTATTACTCCCGTATTCGCTCCCAATTAGCCCTATTATAAATTATCCTCCTTATATCTCGACTAATGTTCCTACTTTCTTTGCTATTCCCGAAAAAGTTAGCAAAGTAATCTCCCAGTTAAAATCTTCCTTAGCCCCTGACCCTCTTGATTTATGCTCTGAAGCCATTATCGCTGCTAAACCTTATATAACATTACCTCTTTCTCATATTTTCAACCATTCTCTGATTTCAGGCTTATATCCATCTTCTTTGAAAATAAGGAAAGTCACTCCATTATTTAAAAAAGGTGATGTAAAATCGTATTCCAACTATCGTCCCATTTCGTCTTTGCCTATTTTTGCTAAAATTTTTGAAAAACTTTTTTATAGTCGCCTTTCACAATTTATTTACTCCCATAAGTTGATTAGTCCTTCTCAGCATGGATTTATTCCTAGCAAAAATGTTGAGGCAGCGATCTATGAGCTCACCGAATTTGTTTCTACAGAGCAATCTAATAATAAGTTTACTGCAGCTATTTTCATTGGCTACACAAAAGCTTTTGATTCTATATCTATTCCTCATCTACTTTTCAAGCTCTCTTCTTACTATAACATTCGTGGACCTCCTTTAAATTGGCTCTATAACTTATTAACTAATCGGCATTATTACTTAGCTTTTTCTGGCAAATCCTCTGCAATCTTGACCCGTAATCTCGGTGTCCCCCAAGGGTCGATTCTATCCCCTATCTTGTTTAATCTTTTCATTAATGACCTTCCTAATTACCTTATTTCAACTAAAGCAATTCTTTATGCCGATGATGTTACGTTACTGCTCTCGGATAGAGACGTTAATCAAATTCTTGAGATCCTTAACACAATTCTTAGCCGCCTTAAAAATTGGAATGTAATGAATCAGTTAACTGTCAACGTTGACAAAACTAAACTAATGTTTTTCTTTCAACGAAATAAGAGTAATATACCTGTTTCTCCTCCAATTTTCTACGATAATCAACTCATATCTTGTATTAGAGTATTTAAATACCTGGGTTTAACACTTTCCCATAATTTGACATGGGACTACCATATTGATTCTCTTGTCTCTAAATTGAATAGGAAACAGGGAATGATCTCCCGATTAAATTACCTTTCCTACCATATCTTGTTATTACTTTATTTTTCTTGGATTCATTCCGATCTCTGCTATTGTATAATTTTTGGGGGATCGTCCACTTCTCATAATTTAACAAGACTATTAAAACTTCAAAAATGATTTCTGCGAACCTTACTTAAAGTTAGTAAATCTTCTATCTCACACTATTTCTCAGTTGTTGGTATTCCTACAGTCTCTCAGATTTATATCATTCAGTTAAGTTCTTTTATTTACAAAGCCATTAATGCTCAACTAATCATTTTTCCTTCTATCAGAATTAATTTACATCAAGATGGGCATGGTTATGCTACTCGTAATGCAGGAAGTATTTACTTGCCTATTATCCGACGTAATTACCAATCTAGGTGCATTTCAATAATCGGAATCAAGTGTTGGTCCTTGTTACCTTTCGAAATTCGCTCTTTACCTATTTTATCTGCTTTCCGCAAAGCGATAAAAAATTTCATTTTCTCTGCGAAATTATGTCGATTTACAATAAAGTTTGGTGAGCTGTTTAATCAACTATCCTAATACCTTTATAATTATTCAAATAGAACCTATCTTTGTTCTATAGTTTAAGATATTATATTTTTCACACATCATTTGTTTTTTGAGTGACCTCTTTTAATTTGTCAGATTATTAATTACTTTAGTTATATTTATTTGTTCATTGTTTCTTTATTATATATGACCAGGTGTAGCCGTTATCATGTTAATCTTGTCAATTAATCTAATTTTTTATTTTATCTAATTTTATGTATGTTGAAACTGTTTTTAGCATTTAAGTATTTTTATTTGTCTATTTTTTCTGTATTTTAACTAAATTACTAACTGTATTTTTTCATTGTTCTGTGTCGTGCCCTCAGAGACCTAACTAGTCGGTCTTGGACCATATTGGCTCTGTTGGGCACTGCTGTATTATTATTTTTTTACCGTAAATAAATAAATAAAAATAACTAAAATATTTTACACTTACAACTCTAAGTAAATATGAAACAATATTCAGGGAAGAAACAAATTTATTTCTGCGTCGTTGCTTTTTTATTACCTTAAATCAAAATAAGACTGGACCAACATCAAAAACATGCAAATAATTTGCATATTACAAGTCATCGCGTTGTGTGGTGAGCACTAAAACCATATTATGTATTGTACAATGTTAACTAAAGGCCAACGAGAGCGAATTAGAAATTTTAACAAGCAATTTACAAACTTCAAAAAAGTTGCTGAAATTAAGAGAGACATGTTAGACATGACATTACATCTGGGCATGTAGTCAACACAACACAAGTCAAAATTAATCTGCAACTTGCTGCCTCAAGAAGAACAATTCGCAGCGAACTACGTGCTCAGAACTTTGCCTATGAAATTATACCCAAAAGGTTGCCACTAACACAGAAACACATGCGGGAGAGACTGCAGTTTGCTAAGACATATCTGCGTGAAAACACCGACTTCCTATTGGTTGTGTTTTCTGATGAAAAACGAATCAGTTTGGATGGTCCTGATAATATAGCTTCTTATGAACAGCATCGTGATAAAGAAACACTTGTTCCACTGAGAATTAAGCGGCAAATGGGTGGTAGTAGAGGGATGATTCGGAAGCAACGGAAAGTTGAAGATTCACATTATGGATGGACATTGCATAGTAGCTCAATATAAAGATGATCTTCACAATGTGTTCATCCCTTTGTGCAAAGTCTAGTTTAAGCAAAAACCATGGATTTAGCAGCAGGACAGTCCTGCAATCTATACTGCATGAGTTGTGAAAGCCTATTTTGAGACCAACAACATTTCCACTTTTGCTTGGACTACTCGAAATCGAGATTTCAATATTATTGAGAATGTGTGGCATCTCAAGGATCAAAAAATTTACCAAAACACTCAGTACAAATCTCGAGAACAACTAATAGCAGCCATTCAGAAAGGTCTTAAGCCAAATGTTATTAAAAGCTTATTTAATTCTATTTCAGGTCGTTTGTCAGATATTGTAGAGTCAAAATGATCTCAAATATCAAAATAATTCATTAGTTAATGATGTAATACTTTTTCCCTTTATGTTATACATATGTGGTCCAAATGATACAAATGTGGTGGGCCAGTCTTATTTTGATTTAAGGTAATAAGAAACCAACAACGCCGAAATAAATTTGTTTTTTTGCTGAATATTGTTTCATATTTACTTAGAGTTGTAGGTGTAAAGCCGTTTTCGTATCAATTCAGGTTTTCTTGACATTGCTGGTTGGTCCAAACTTTTGGCCACCTGTGTGGCAAAAACCTAGGTTTGGTTTATTGTAAAGGAAAACCAGAGTTTATTGCATTCATTGATGCTGATTAAGCCGGTGACTTGAATGTTCGTCACTCAATGGGAGGATACGTAGTAAAATTTGCAAATGGTACAATTTTATGGGGTTCGAAAAAACAAGAGTGCATTGCTTTGTCGACCATGGAGTCAAATATATAGCGTTGTCACAACTTGCGAAGGAAATAGTGTGGTTAAAGCGGTTTATTTAAGAATGAGAATTTCCTGGAGTGTATGATAATACTGCCACTGTCTACTATGACAACAAGGCAGCAATTTGTTTTTCAAACAACCCAGTAATAAATCTGAAAAAATAAACATATTGATTTATGATATCAATTTGTGCGTGAGTGTATTCAAATAATATTTTTTATGTAAAGTATGTAACAACATCAGAGAATATTGCTGATCTATTTACTAAGGCTATGCCCAAAGACGCGCACTGGAAATTTTGTGATATGTATCATTAAATTGTAAACAATGTAAAATTAGTTTATGTAACATTGTAATCGTTAATTTAATGTCGGTGAAAGTGGGGTACTTGTTGAGTGTTCACCGACACAACAATGAATGTCATATGCTTTGAGCACGCATAACCTGCGATTGCCTTGGTTTTGCTGACAATGTATGCTCGTATGTTTATTGAAGCAAGATGGCTTTTATGTAACATGATGTTCATATCCATTCACGTATTAATAAATGTATGTTTAAAGTAAGCCCGTCCACTTTACTTAGACCGTAACACCATCCGGACACTTGCACATAGATATTCACGTCTGAATAAAGCTCATAGATTTAATATTTAATACGCCTATACCGAAAAGCCTATAATATCGTTTTTGTAACCATAGAAATATGGTTTTTAGTGGTTATATTATTATCCATAGAATTAATTACTATCAGTTTTTTGTATATTGTTTTATTTATTTATTTATTTGTAATTTTGGTAGCAACAGGCTATGAAAGCCCAATAACAGCTTACAAGAATAAAAATTATAAGTAATACAATATAAAAAAGAATAAATATATTATTATTAAACATAAACAGATAAAATGATCATAAGATAAATATAATATTTCAAAACCATTTTTAACATAGTACTTATAAATAAGATTATATTTTCTGTCCAAATTCTTTAATTCTTTCCGATTTTATGTTATTCATTACGACTTCTCAAAATATTTTAGTTAAAAAAACGTTTTTACTTAAAAAATGACAGTGAGAAAATATTCAATATCTCGGAGAGAAAATGTTTTTCACATTTTTTCTTGAATTTTGAAGCACATCTTCTATTTAATTAAATTAATATTTTTGGAAAACAACTCAGTGTTATATATATATTATTAAAATATCCAATTATATTATGCAAATACGTAGAAACTAGTGTTTGCATAATTTAATTTACGATGGAATTGCACGCATTAACGAATTTAAAAAAAAACCTGTATGCATATCTAAAATAATAAAAAAATTTTTTAAAAAAAGCTAAAAACTAACTAATCCTGAAAACTAAACACGTTTTTACTCTTAAAAAATTTCATCATAATTCTTAGGATTTAATATTTATTTTGATGCTTTGATACATTTTTAATATCTTGTTATTCTTTAAATATACATGGCTTAAATGTACGTTTATAATGTCGATCAAATGAAATGCAGCTAGAGAAACTATTTGAATCTGTTATTGCAGAAAAGGCATGAGTCGTATTTTATCAATTTGAGTTAAGATCATGGACGTGTTTTGTAAGGGTAGATCTATCGTTTGGTGCAGAAAGGACGCTTCTCACTTCAGATTACCAGGGATATACTGAAGCATTGTATTTTAATTGAAAGCAGAAAGGGCATGAGTCTAGAAGAACGTGCGCCAGAAAAACTTACATTGTTGTACATACCAACACTGTGTTGCATACCACCTGCATGTATGCGGAAGTTCCCATCAATGTGAAGAAGCTTATTGATATTGAGAAGCTGATGGGGTATACTTTTCCCCGGAAGCGTATTTCACAATGGTACATGAGAACTGCAACCGCTGTTGTTTTATCCAATGATAAACTGTTTAATAAAAGCATAATTAAAAAATATTTTACATAAAGTATATATAATATAGTATATTTAAATAAATAGATATTTAGTGCATATTTCATTTCCTGATCTGACTCAGTTGTAAAGATAAAAAAATAATTCACATGTTGAAATTTTAAATAAATAAATAAAAAATAAAACAAGTATTTTTACATATACAAGGTCTTTATAATTAAAGTTCCATTTTGACATGGCCATAAAAAAAACAAAAAAACTACTGGACCAAAAGCTATAATACTTGGTAATATTATACAAGAGGGCATGGGAAGTTCATACCCACAAAAAAAAAATTAGTTCAAAAGGTCACCACCAGCATGGAATGGCGCCCTATGCAATATTCGTATACGAAATTAGATACGAAGACACAGGTTAACAATGTGGTTTATGCACATGCGCTTTACAAGTCATTTGGTTTTCAGAAATAAGAAAGGGAGCCTCGTTGTCAGTACGCCTCATTTGTTACTAGTCGGCGATGCCTGTTACCATGCAAGACAATGCGTTTCTGGTTAAATGTTATTATGAATGCAATAGCAATGTACGGCAGGCTTTGCAACATTATCGTACCGTTCGACGAATGCATGTACGTCGGAGGCCAATGACACCGCAGAGTTTGAAGAAGATGATGACAAAGTTTGAAGCCACAGGTTTGTTATCGGTAGCACCTGGCCGAGGAAGGAAACCCGTCTCTGAGGTAACCGTGGAGGCTGTTTCAGTAGCTGTAGAGCAGTGGTTCCCAAACTATTTTGGGCCAGAGACCCCTTTTCCAAAATGAGCTCATACCACCGACCCCCATTTCTTTCTTTCATAGAAACAGTGTCGATTTTTCTAATAGAAACTCTTTTAAAAATGAAAAATATCACTATGTTCAGCAGAATGACCAGGATAATTACTGGCTTTCGCGTGAACCGTTTCTTTTTAGTACACACTGTTTACAATTTTTTTTGTACGTGTGGATTTGACATATTTTTACACCAATGTGTAACAAAATAAATACACACAAAATTCAGTAAATCAAGTTTATTGAATGCCACAAATAAGATTTTTGAAAAGAAAAATACACAAATGAGTGTGATTAAAAATATGATATTAAATGAGTTGACAAATATATAAAATATCATCGAACCTGGTTGTAAAATCCTTGTGTAAAGCGTCCAAGTAATTGACATACGACAAAATCACATCGTCTTGAAGCATTTCTGCTACTTTTGACAAATAAGGAAACTGTGAGTATTGTTTTCTTCCTATATTTTGTTTGTAAAGTATCAATTTACCCACAAAGGCCAATATTATTGACTTTGTTTTAATCAAGTTGAGATCGTCCCCCTGCAGCTGCAAATTTACTTTGTTAAACATACCGAACAAATCGGTCAAGTAATAAATATCTGTTTTGCAATTAATTAGGTTTTCCTTCAAATTTGGATCCTTTTCTTCCAAAAATTCCAAGACAGATTCAAAAATAGCTGAAAATCATGCTAAGCAAGAGCCTCTTGAGAGCCAGTGGACTTCCGTGTGCAGAAGTAACCGAGTAAAGACTTCGTTGTTTTCCTCGCATAAATGAGCAAATAACCGAGAATTCAAGGAATTGCTTCGAATCTTGTTGACAGCATTTGTTACATATTGTAAAGACTGATGCAATCTAGCACTTAGATTTTTGGCTACTAAATGTTGTCTATGAACCATGCAGTGAATAACCAGTATCTCAGGTATTTGTCGTTTCAAGTAAGCTATAAAACCACGATGACAACAAACCATACCTGGTGTGCACCATTCGTTGCGATAGAAACAATATTCGTCAATGGAATAGCTTTATCGGTAAAAAAATGTTCCACAGCCGCAAAAATCGATTCGCCTCTGGTATCAGTCTCTAAATAGGTAGCAAAGAGCAGCTCTAGGCACATATTTTCATCTTTAATAAACCGATAATCGAAATTCAAAAATCGGCGATTTCGATTAATTTATAACTGACGATTAATCGATTACTTAAAAATAAATAAATAAATGAAGTAACAAAATACTAACCTGAATGGAGAAGTAACAAAAAACTAACCTGAATGGAGAAGTAACAACCTTGAAAACGACGAGCTTCAAATCGGAATGTTGAGTACTAATGAGAAGGTTACAATGAGAACCTCGACAATCGACAATCGAACAGCGCAGGGAAAACGAAACGAGCGGTCCGAAAGCAACGCTTTCACTGCCATACTCATCCAGGAAGTAACCAAGGGGAGTACACTGAACTAGGCAAGAAGCCAGATGAAACCTAGTTAAGTCATCCAGGGGATAAGATGGAGTCATTTCCTATAAGGACGATGAAGTTGATTGTTGAATGAGAACCTACGACAATCGACAATCGAACAGTGCAGGTAAAACGAAACGAGTGGTCCGAAAGCAACGCTTTCACTGCCATACTCGTCCAGAAAGTAACCACGGGAAGTACACTGAACTAGGCAAGAAGCCAGATGAAACCTAGTTAAGTCATCCAGAGGATAAGATGGAGTCCTTTCCTATCAGGACGATAGTGTTGATTGTTGATTGACGAGGGACAAGGGACACGAGGAGCTAGGAGACCCAATATTCGGGAAATATCGCCTTTTGGATGTCGTCGAAATTGATGTCCAGGAGGTGACGTGGCCTGCGATGTCTAAGAAGGCTTCTGAAGGTAAGCGGGTGCTCAAGAATACCTGCAACCAGAGGATTGGGATGGTCCTTCATCTTCGGAAGCAGCTTTTTCATCAATTCCTGGACGTGATTTCCAATGGGAGGTATCTCAAAATCGTCGGCAATAGAAGTATTTGTTGCAACTCTCCTGTCGAGTTGAGCAATGGTCCTCAAGGTAACGTTTTGGAAAGTTTGGAGGTCCTTCCATCTGGACTTACATATTGTGGCCCAGGCAGGCATACCATATAACAGAATGGTCCGGATTACCATTTTATATAGCAAAAGTTTGCTATCTATTCCAAGAGCGCTGTTTCGCCCCAGGAGGGCGACCAGGCTGAACTTTGCCTTCTTAGCCTTATTGATAGCATAGGAGACGTGGTCACCCCAATTTAGCTTAGCATCTATCACCACTCCGAGGTATTTGTAATTCTTCACCCATTCGAGCTCTCTACCCGAAAGAAGGAGAGGCTTCGGGGGTTTCCGAAGTTTCTTGGTAATAAACATAGCTTTGCACTTGTCGACGTTTAGTTTGAGTCTCCACTTAGCAAACCATTTCTCGCACTTATGTAAGGCATCCTGCAATCGAGATATGACATGAGCGGGAACGCGAGCAGTGGTCATGATGGACGCGTCGTCAGCGAAGAGATACAGCTTGCATTTTGTAAATGTTGGGAAGTCATGGATGAAAAAGTTGAAGAGTGCAGGGCCAAGAACAGAACCCTGGGGAACACCAGCTTTGACGTCACACGGGTTTGACAAGGAGCAGCCAACCTTTACTCGAAATATCCTGTTCGACAGAAAGGATCTAATCAAGGCAATAAGATCGTCCGGAAATCCACAAGTAATCATTTTGTGTATTAGGCCTTCGTGCCAAACCTGATCAAAAGCTTTTCGGACATCCAAAAACACAAGACCACCATATTTAGCGCAGTTAAGAGGAGTGTTTAAATCTGCAACAAGCCTCCAGATCTGGAGTTGGCAGGAGTGACCTGGTCGAAAGCCGAATTGCTCTTCACGAACAAGATTGTTAGCCACACAGAAGTCGTTAAATCTCTTAAGAATGATGCGTTCAAACACTTTTGATAGCATAGGTAACAAGCTTATAGGCCTATAGCTGACAGGGAGAGCAGGGTTTAGACCAGGCTTCGGTATGGTAACGATTACAGACTCTTTCCACTTGACAGGAAAGTAACCATGTCTCCAGCAGTCATTCATGGCCCTGGTAATAGTCGCAACAACATTAGGAGGTAAGTTCTTGAGAGTGCTATTAGTGATGGAATCGATACCTGCTGCTTTCCTGCTTTTAAGATGCTTGATGACATCGGAGATTTCCTGAACACCAATAGTGTCCTCACAGGTAGAAATACGATGAGTGAGCTCATATGCGATACATCCATCGTTTACAAGACGAATATTTGGGAAATTATCCGGGTTGTTCTCACCAAAAGTGGTAAATTGTTTAATCAGGGATTCGGCGATCAGTTGAGCTTTATCTTGGTCGCCCGTGACAGCATTGCCATTTGCGGTAAGCAGCGGTGGTAAGTTGATGGGTCTGTTTCCTTTTAGAGCCCTTACAGTACCCCAGAGTGAGTTGTCCTGGACTGACAGGGACTTTAGCTTTTCGCTCCATCTTTGATTACGTAATGATTTAACCTCTTCCTGGACCTTGCGAGCTAGCCTGTTGTATTTCGTCTTGAAGAAGGGAAGTCGTTTACGCTGCCATAACCTTCTATAGGAATTTCTTTCAAGTATGAGACGCCTGATATAAGTAGGGAGGTCGAGATGTTCAGGACGCTTTCGATCAGTAGTGAAAGTGCTGGAAGCTGTAGCATCATTGATAACACGAGTAATAGAACTGATATTTGCATTAATGTCCTCGTTGTCAATAACCTCCTCATATGGAATGCTGTTTTCTCTAAGGATATCCCTGAAGAGTTTCCAGTCTTGTTTGGAGCGAAGCCCAATCTTAACATCGATGGTGGTCAAGCCCTCAAAGATAAGCATCACTGGACGGTGGTCAGAAGATAAGTCGTCGACTGTGAAAATATTATAGGGCTTAAAGAATCCTTTAAGAACTACAACGCCCAGCACGTCACTGACAGGAGAATGGTCGCAGTAATACGTGTCATCAAGGGGTACAGCAACAAAGGTGTCAATCTCGTTTAGAGTATATCCATAGAGGATATTGCCATTTTGGTTGGAGCATTTGGAATTCCATGCAGGGTGCTTAGCGTTAAAGTCTCCCGCCATAACCACTGGAACGGGCCCAGACAGCAGCTCGTCAAGCTCGCACGGTCCAAGCTTATGCCTAGGAGAATTATACAGAGAGGTGAATTTAATTTCACCTGCGTCGGCGTCATTTATTATCACGGAAACAGCTTCCATTCCTACATAATTTGGAGTGACAGTCTCACGATGATCAATGCCATCTTTGACAATGATAGCTGCTTCACCAAATGCTTGACTGGCGTTGTTACCCAGAGGTCGATCCTTTCGATAAACATGATAACCCGGCAAGTTAAAAGCTTGAGTTGATTTCAGGTGCGTCTCACACACGAAAGCTATGTCAATATTCCAATTAATGATGAAATTGTAATATTCGATGCGCTTCCGATAGATTCCCCTGGCGTTCCATATATTGCAACGAAGCTTTCCGTGGGCAATTGTTCTGTAGTGGTGTCTGACCATGGTCAGTTCTTGATTTCGTGGGACGCAACCTGTGGCAGTACGTTGCCACTTTCCTTACAGAGATTAAGAAGGTTACCCAGACTCCTATAAATGCTACGCAATTGGATTGGATCGACCGCATCTGAATGAGAAGAGCTGGATGCGACTGAAGCATAGGTTCTGCCATCAACTATTTTAGTGCTTTTGATCCTTTTGACTTGGGGATATTTCGGACACTTGGTGTAACTTGAAGTATGCTGACCATCACAACGAATACATTTAGGGGGGTCTTTACCCTTTACATTAGCACAGTCCCTCGACTGATGGTCACCTGCGCACTTGTTGCATCTAGGCGATTCGGTGCAACCTTGGGAGACGTGCCCAAATCGTAAACAGTTGTAACACTGTAAGGGCCTTTTGTTGCCTCTAAATAATTCTACAGTAACAGCAAGAGGGCCGACACGCTTTAAACTCAAAAAGGACTTATTATGCTCAGTGTTTTGGAGTAAAACCAACACCAGTGGCATTTCGACGGAACCATTTGCCTTTTTCAACCTGATTGCCTTTTCTGGGTAATAATTTGCCTTCCTGAGGTCATCACAAAAGTCTTCTAGGTCATACGTTGTGTCAACGTTTCGGACAACATATTTCAGCAGCTTTTCTGATTTGAGCTGATGATGCTGGATTTTTAGCACATCGTTATTCTTTAATCCAGATACTAGAATTTTGTGCGTGTCCTCATCAAGACACTTAATTTTAATGGTGTCCTTACGACCAGTGTGGCAGATGATTTTATCTAAAGACACATGTTTTGTGATTTCCTCTAGGATTTCCTTGATTGGTTTTCCGTGATGACGAATAATAATCGGAGGAATGTAAATAACTCCTTTTCCATGGGTGACATTGCTTTCGGAATAACCACGCTTAGCTTTGTTACCTCGTAGGGCTACAGAGACACCATTTTTTATATCGACAGTGGACTAAATGTTGTCTATTCTAACACCACCTTTGTTTCTTTTATTCTGCGCAATACGCCAGTTACCTCCATCACTTTCGGCAGAATCATTTTCGTGCCTTCTTTTGACGCTAGTTCGTAGTGAGGAGTTTCCTTCGTTGACTTCTTCCAGGCAGGTAGAAACATTTTCATTATTACGTATTGGATCACGATTTACCTCTATCATGGGCGAATCCGAAGTAACGGGAGAGCCCATAAACTCCTTGATAATATTGCCAAGGTTAGCGAAGCCATTGGCAGTCTCTAAACTAGCACTCTGAATATCACTTTTTAAGCTATCAATTTTACTACCAAGTTCCTTAGACAGCGCTTCCACCCTTGATTCTAACTCAAGATATTTCTTGTTCAGCTCAGTACGTAATGACTCAAGTTGTCCGTTAAAAATAATGTCAAATGCCAGAAATCTCGGATCCTTACACGCACGAACCTACGAACGAGAACTTCTTTATATGCAGAAGCGGCAAGGGTAAGGCCGCATGGGATTGGTCGAAATTACAATGGTTAAATGAAGCGGCCAATGAGAAGGCGTACACATGAAAAGACGTTTAATAATCTGAAAGCTTTATCATATGGTGACAATTACAGCCAATCACACATAGCACTATAACTAAAGCCAATCATATAGCAACACAACATACCAGAAATTCAACTATCAAACCGATCTTAAGATCGCTTGGTATCGCAAATTTTTAATCTTTTTTTCTAAAAATCCCGCGGCACATTAGGAAATCTCTCGCAGCACATAGTTTGAGAAACACTGGTCTCAGTAGATAATACAGGTGGTTATGAAAGAAACATCAACTTATCATAAGTTTTAAATAAGAACCGGTTTGGCGCAAGGGGGTCGAATTTTAGACTTCATCGACCCCCATTTTTATTTATTGTTTCTGCAGACCCCCAAGAGATCGAAATCGACCCCTGGGGGTCGATATTGACCACTTTGGGAACCACTGCTGTAGAGGATGTAAAAATGGAAACCTCACTAGGGGCGTGCAGCGTAAGTGCTGTTGCACGTCGAATGGACTTACCACTGAGTACCGTGTACAAGATCGTACGTAAAGTGCTGCGGTACTACCCATACAAAATCCACCTTGTCCAACAACTCGAACCTAACGATCTTCCTCGTAGAGAAACCTTCGCATTGGAATTTCTTGCACGGATGAAGGTGGACGAGCATTGGCCATGGAACATTTTGTGGACGGAGGAGGCCCATTTATACCTGAATGGGGATGTCAACACCCATAACTGCAGGATTTGGGCCACCAGTCCCCCTCATGTTCTCCACCAAATTCCATTGCATTCTCTTAAAGTTACCGTGTGGTGTGGTATGACAGCAAATGTCTTAATTGGACCGTAATTCTTTGAAGAGCAGTCGAGAGATGGACTCGTGACATGCACTGTGACTGCTGCTCGCATGGCGTCGATGCTAAGAAGTTTTGTGATACCAGAATTTCAGCAACGTGGCATTTTAGACATAACGATTTTTATGCAGGATGGGGCTCCACCACATATTGGTACATGTGTCAAACAGTTACTTCAGCAATATTTCACAGATGAACGGATTGTAGGCCGAAACTTCCCCTTTTCTTGGCCACGCCGGTCACCAGATATCAACCCCTGTGACTTCTGGCTCTGGGGTTACCTCAAAGCCACTGTTTATGGTGATGCGATACGCCGACAGGTGCGCAACATTCCTCCTGATAAACTACGAGCTACAGTTGAGAACGCAGTAATCCGGTGTAACCTGCTTTCAGTAAATGGTGGAGACCACATTCAACATGTAACTAATTTTAGTAACGATTAAAGACTTGTTAACCTGTGTCTTCGTGTCTAATTAAGTATACGAATATTGCATAGAGCGCCATTCCATGCTGGTGGTGGCCTTTTGAACTAATTTTTTTTTGGTGGGTATGAACTTCCCATGCCCTCAAGTATTATAGCTTTTGGTCCAGTAGTTTTTTATGGCCATGTCAAAATGGAACTTTAATTATAAAGACCTTGTACTTTGAATATTTATATATTTTTTAGCGAAGTTAAAAAATTTATATCACGTGTTAGAATTTTATAAGCTCCTCCATCTCTTTGTTCCTGATTGGATATAACAGCATTAGTTGCAGTTTTCATGTACTGTTGTGAAATATGCGTCCCGGACAGTAGATGAAGGTAACGTTTTTTTTTTATCGTCGCTTTTTATCAGAGCGCTCAGTCAGGCTTCTGATTGGCTAATAGCACATTCTGGCACCACGCCAGTTTTTTCTTTTATTGCACAGGCAATAAGATGCTTGATATTGTAAAAGCACCAATTGTTGCCAACAATGCAAGGCAAAGAAGCCACGCAACATCGCACAGTCGGCGAAAAGGACAATCTAGCCGGAAAAAAATATTTTTCGTGTAATTCTTGAGCACAGGATGTATTTTAAATATATATACTTTGTAAGTAACAGTATACAGTATTCTGCGTATGTACAGAGTGATGGAAATATTAGTCACATACCAATATCGCATTTCCTTTCTAATATCAAAACTTTCCCCGAAACATGTAACCTGCAATACGTATAAAGTGATAATTTAAAAACGATTTTTAATTCAATAATTGATATAATCAATGATCAATAATTCAAACGATACTAGATGTAGTAATAAAGAGAACTTACATGTAAAGTTTGAACTATTTTATTCACACTCACAAGAATGTCTTTCAGAACAATTCTCCAAATTTATTTCCTGATGACAAACGATGGTAGGGAGAGTTTTGTCCTGTTTTATGCAAGAGCACGTCACAGAGTTCTCCATGAGTAATTTCGGTGGCCTACATCATTGTACAAATAATGTAATAAATTTTTTCCTCACTTTACCGCACTAGCTACATTCAAAAACTCCGTGTTAGTCGTGTTAAGCGTGTCGTGTTGCTAAAATCTGATGTCACTTCCTGCACGAACCGTATCCCGTATTACAAAACGCCTAGCACGGATCACGGGCTTTTTACATCCGTGTTCGTATTAGTTCTCTAGCAGGACATTGGCGCGCATGTTCATTGTGGCATTCCTCATCTCTCTCATGAAAATTCGTAATGGTGGGAAAACATTGTTAAGGGACATTGTTAGCTCTAAAACAATACAAATCATAAACGTGTAAGTAATCACAAGCTACATTCAAAAACTCCGTGCTAGTCGTGTTAAGCGTGTCGTGTTGCTAAAAACCGGATGTCACTTCCTGCATGAACCGTGTCCCGTGTTGCAAAACGCCTAGCACGTAGCACGGGGTATTTTCGTCCGTGTTCGTGTACAGCCTTCTCTAATAATGTTAGCACGTGTTAGCTCTCTAGCACCTCATTGGCGCGCATGCTCATTGGAGCATTCCTCATCTCTCATGAAAAGCTGTAATGGCGGAAAAACGCCGCTTCCCTGAATATTTTATACTTATACCAATTAATTGCGCCATCATCCCATAATTAATTAGTGTAAGAGGAACTCTACTTGTTCAAGAACATCGGTTATGGAAAGCAGAAAAGTTATTTTTGATAATTGGAGAAGATTGGGTCGAAAGTAAAGTGCCTATCGCTAATAGCTCCACTATCTCCATCTGGTGGGAAAATTGTAACCACGATAATTAGGACACGACTTACTGGATGCTAACGACCTGTTCGTTTAGCTGATTTCCATTGCTGTTTCAGGCAGACAAAACAATACCGCCTAGAGAGAAAGCCTGCTCACGGAAAAATCATACATTGTTACATCACCTACAGTAGGGACAATTTCGTGCTTATTATTGATAGAAATGTGATCTACTATACCCTACCGTAGGTGATGTAACAATACTCTGCCTGATCGGTCTCAACTCAAGTGGCAGCACAAATCGTGCTCGACAACACGAGCACATTCAAAAATTAACACAGCACGGATCGTGCTATAGCTTAACACGACACGCTTAACACGACTAGCACGGAGTTTTTGAATGTCTAATGTGTACAACACAGTCTACTCAGACCAGTTGATGTTATTGTGACATCCCTTGACACGGGTTTAAAAGTCTGTGTAAACTGCCAGCTCTCACACAGATATATTACATGCGTATGTAAACAACTGAAAGGCCTACAACTATCGCTTACCAGCTCAAAATGATGAGGACAATGTCTACATCAACATGTTTGTGTTGTGTCAATGTTCTACAATGTTTCGATTATTTTGTGGCGATATAACTAAGTATAGTCATGTGGCAAATATGTTAATTCGGTATTCTAAAACGCTAATGAGTTGGAATGACATTTTGTTTGTAAGATAAAGTAACATCAGCTACTAATAGAGACATTTGCACGAAAAAAAAAGTCTAAAATTAAAAGTATGCAAAATGAATTTTTCCGTCTAGATTGTCATTTTCGCCCACTGTGCGTCGCCCGTTTACGGAGAACTAAGTCATAATAAAAACGACAATCCTAATGAAGAAGTTCTTAACCAAACTTCGTTGAAGCGAGTAGATGATTTTTATCCTGTGTAGCTGAATTATGAGCAGGGTTCGAAAGAAGAACCGCTTGTCGGACCGTAATGATTTTTGCAACGGATCGAGTCAATATTAGTTTGTATTAAATATGTGCTATGATTTTAAAAGAAAGTGAGACCAGATATGCGAGATACGGAGTCGTCGCAGA
This sequence comes from Rhysida immarginata, assembly GCA_023313115.1. Taxonomy (NCBI): domain Eukaryota; kingdom Metazoa; phylum Arthropoda; class Chilopoda; order Scolopendromorpha; family Scolopendridae; genus Rhysida; species Rhysida immarginata. The sequence goes on along the minus strand of JAHWFO010083123.1, from coordinate 1,334,090 downwards.
GATGTGTCGAACGCGAACGTCCCGTAAATGTATGGTATAAATGCCACAACAACTTTTCAAACCACAAGGACTCGAATTTTTCTTCAACCTCTTCAGCATAAAAGATGTGTATAATAACTGCCATACTCGTGGGATTTTGTCTGCTGTAATGTTCGTTTGCACGATTTTGTTGTCTCCTTTTGTTTCGAATTAGGTTGAAATGTTCGGAAGAGTCTTTGAAGCCAGTTGTCATTGCGTAGATTCTATCACATGCTCCGTCCCAGAAAACAGGAGAATGTAGGCACACGGTATCGAAGCCGACGAAGATATGCACAGACTCCTTGAAGGCTCAGGTATCAGGCGGGTCACCCAACTACCAATCTTCCCACACCCCGTCCTTCCTTTTATCTCAGCGCTACCCCCACTTTCTCCTTCCCCCCTATCTGATCACATGCACCCATCGAGCTGTGATCAATTGCTCGTCACGGTCTTCTCCAAAACGTTGATCGCCTGCGTCCACACTTGCAATGAAAACATATACTGTATTAGAACTTGAAACGCGTCAAATTCTGAGGATAATAGATTTGTGTAATAGTTAAAGAGTTGCTTATCTACTGATTGTAGATCCCCACCCCCTGGGAGCACAGACATCCGTTTTCCATATTTTACGATTAGCCCTTTAGTCGTTAATTCGAATAATGCACTCGTGTCCCCAGAAGAATAGTACCTCTTACTATGTATGATGAACCTTCTGATTGAACTTTATTAATTAATTAGAGACAACTTACCTTAATGTATTTACTGTTTATTATCAATTTCGCGATGATCGCAGATGTTTGAATCGTTGATGAAGCATGAATGAAATGAGATATGATGTTCAAGATATGATTTTAATAAAAAAGGGAATTTAATCCATATTTCGGATTTGTCTTTCTTTGAGTTATAAACACACGCCCCACACTCCGTCGACATTTAAGCAAGACAGAGTTGCCTCTAGCACGCATCTTCCTGGTCACTGAAGCCCCATGTATGCAAGCGTCCAGGAGGGGACACTGGCAAGACGTAAATGTGAAGGGAAAAAAGTTTGACCTCGTAGCTCTTTCCTATGGCTTCTTGGAAGATGGCTGTCAATGTTTTAAGCCTTTTCGTGAAACTCCTAAATCCTATCATAACATTTGCAAAAGAAAAAGGGCAAACATGCCCAGAATTAGAAAGTGAAAGTTAGCTTTCTGACTTAATGTTCCAGACTTAATTAACATACTACTTACAGACGTGCTAGAACATTTGCAAACACTTAATCTAGATTTAAAAGGAAAAGAAAAAAATATTATTGATTTGTCACTAACGGCATATAGTTTTGAAGATAAACTTCGGCATTTTGTGTACGATATGAAGAATAAAATATTTAATCATTTTCCACGAGTAAAAGTAAATGAATCGATCATTTCTAAAACCGCGTAAGTCACGTTTTTCTCAAACATACTTTTTTTTTTTTTGCTGCGAACGCTTCCTTAAAGTTAGACGCATAGTCTGGGTTCATACATTCCTCTTCAAATAATATACTGCCTAATTGACGTTCATTGCTTAAACAACATAAATCATGGAATAAACAACGGAAAACGTTTTCCAAAAGAACAAAAAAGAACATTTACTCTTTCGACTAATATGAGTTTACATTATGATTCAGATAAAAAAAGTATTATCATAGCGAGGAATTTATTGATGGATTCATTAAACATTCATACCTATTATTGAAAAAAATCTCAACTCCTGTGTCATTTCCATTAGCTAAAGCTTATGATTTGAGTAAAAAATTAAATGATTTACAGCGATTTCAGGATAGCATTCTGGAAGAGCAAATGCCATTTCATTAAAACATATTTAGCTGGCCAACTGCAAATATTGAATATAATCCAGATAAGAATGATGGAGAATTTCATTATGTACCATAATGATAGTAAAACATGAAAATTTAATGTTGATAAGATGATATTTACATGTAATTTTTAATAATATTGATTAAAATATGATTAATATGCTTGTTACGTTCAAATATATATACCATTTAGCCCTGTTTCTTGCTAAAACAACATAAGTCAAGAACCGTTTTCACGTTTTTTATATCATTACTAGCTGATATACACGGCAAAACGTTTTTTGATGAAAGTTTGCAATATCTGAATGGGAATATACAGTAAAAATTAACACATTTAACAGCTTAAAATTAAAACAGTAAAAATTCATATAGAAAAACCGAAAAAATCTTTTAAAATGTTCCTAATGGATGGATCGGCCTAGGTGGCTCAGTGGTTGCGTGATCGCCTCTGATGCCCGAGGACGCGAGTTCGACCCCGGCCGAGGACGACGAGGATTTTTCAGGGGGAAAATCCTGAGATTACGCAGTCCTTCGGAAGGGAAGTAAAGCCGTTAGTCCCGTGTAGTCGTTTGCCGGCTGCACGTTAAAGAACCCTTGCGAGGCAAAATTTGCGGCCCTTATAACGCCGTCCTGAAATGACCACGGCAGTTGAAAAGGCGTTAATACCAAACAAACCAAACCAAACCAAACCTAATGGATGGCCCTCTAACAGTTCTCCGCGGTTCGTGTTGGAATGTTGTGTATAGCTGAGCGAGTTTACCATAGTGCCGGAGAAACAATGTATGGAATAATGTGTATGGTTACGAAAGTGGGAGGAAATAGATGAAAATGAAACAATAGTTTGATCTGATGTTTTCTCAGCCCTGGCTATGGCTGTAGTTCTTCTATTTTGTGTGACCTGACATTTACAAATTCATTTGTTTATCTAAAAATTCAACAATGCCAAAATTTTCTTCTTGGGTGGCATGGATGTACATGATCTGGTTTGGATAGGAGAAATTTACGATCTCTAAACCGAGTGCCCACCTCCCATTGGGCTTTCCTTCTTGACAATTTTGTTGTCTTTAAGACACTTAGTGACAACATGGCTGTTCAAGTGTCTGTGATAGCGCAATTGATAGAGGCGTCGACCATGACAGTCGAGGTTTCTGGTTCGAATCCGGGTCGCGGAATTTTTCCATCCATTTTTCTAATTAATATCATTTACCTGATGCTTTTCTTAATTGGTAAACTGTTGCAATTCACACTCTGCGCTCGAGGTCTTGAAGCAAAACTGCTGCATTCATCACTTGGTGTGATCTATAAGTTATATCAAAACACATAGCAGTCGCAGTTTCTTCTGTTGACACATTTGCATCGACGGCCACAGGGTCACTCACCACTTGTTTAGTTGAAGCAGTGTGCTCGAAAAATCGATACAGCGCCGAGTGAAGGGGCTGCTTTCTCTGCCGCCTTTCCACTGTTTCTCAATAGTCTGCTAACTCTCCATTATTTCCATTTACTGCTCCTTTTTAAAGCTTTTCAAGAAAATGTTAAATTCTAATAACGAACAATTCTAAGAAAAGTACAAAGGACAGGAATTGTATGTATTGTTAAAATTTCCGACGCCTTCTCACTGATTCTCAGAGGAGGAAGACCCTTCCAGCTGTATGCTGACGACCATTACGCGAAACTTAAAATTATGGTCAGGAAATTAGAAAGCCCGAAGAATATTTTATTTTATAAGAGGGTGGTCCTCGGTCTATGCATGTAAGTCGTGTGTCCTCAAAATATTTTTGTTAATGAAGTTAACAAAATGATCAGTCTTGAGATTCATTTACATGTCCTAATGAACATGTCTTACATACATAACTACAATACTCATTTCCAAAAAAGTTGGGACAGTGCAAAATATATAGAAAAAACAAAAAGAGATGATGTAACAAAACTTTCTCGCGAATATATACTTAGTGGAACATGCAGTTTCGATTTCTGCAAAAAAAAAAAATACCAAAAGTCGCCATAGGGGGCGCTTATTTCAAGAAAACTTTGAATACATTTGCATAAGCGCGTTCCGTGTTGAGCAATCATAAAATAGCAGATACGTTTATGAAATGACATAAATATACTGTGTGCACCAAAACATTTTGTATCGTGGCCGGGACGTTCATTTTGAATGGGGGTGTTGCAACACGTTCCAAAATAGTAGGGACATACGTTGTAGAAAGCGCCGTTAGTAGTGGAACCTTCCGAATTGTTCGGGAATAATCTAGAATGATGACGTCGTACTACATTCCGTATAAATAACAGTTGCCATCCGTCGTTCAGGCGTAGTTGTAGTATCAGGCGTCTTTTCTAGTTCAGTGTATTTCCCTTGGAATATGATTATGAAGGGTGAGATTATGGAAGCTATGCTTCAAGTTCCACACGAATACCGATACACTACACTGTTCGATTGTCGATTGTCGTCGTTCAGGTAACTTATTCGGAACGATGGGTCGAGGCAAGCCAGTTAGCGAAGATCTTCGTGTTCGAATCATTCAAGAATTCACAAACAACGTTTCTCAGCGTGCAATAGCCAGAAGATTTAACCTGTCATCATCTACAGTACATAATATTATCAAGCGTTACCGAGATAGTGGTGAGATCACAGTTCGGAAAGGCCAAGGTAGAAAACCTATTCTGAAAGCTCGAGCTCTTCGGATCCTCCGACGTCACTGCGTCACGCATAGGAATGCTGCGATTACGGACATAGCCACGTGGGCCCGCGATTTCTTCGGGAAGCCATTATCGTTGAATACTGTACGCCGGTGCATCCACAAATGCAAACTTAAGTTATACTGTGCACAACGGAAGCCATACATCAACAAACGACAGCAACGTCGCCGTCTGATATGGGCTCGAGCCCATCGCAATTGGCCCCAAGCACGATGGAAGGACATATTGTGGTCCGATGAATCAACCTTTACGATTGTTTACGGAAATAATGGACGCCGTACACTCCGGACCAAAGACGAAAAGGATATTCCCGCGTGCTACAGGCGTTCGGTACAGAAACCACCGTCTGTCATGGTCTGGGGCTGTATTAGTGGCCATGGAATGGGAGACTTGCACATCTGCAATGGCACCGCCAATGCTGAAGCGTATATACAGATCCTGGAACAAGCTATGGTGCCATCTAAGAGGCGCCTGTTTGGACGACGTCAGTGTATATTTCAACAAGACAACGCCAGACCGCATGCAGCGCGCATAACTTCTGCATGGCTACGTCGGCAGCGCATTCGTATGTTGGATTGGCCCCCTTGCAGCCCGGATCTGTCGCCTATAGAAAACGTTTGGCGTATTATTAAACGAAAACTACGACAGCGACGACCCCGGACAGTTGAACAGCTGAAAACCTATATCCAACAGGAATGGGACAGAATTCCGGTTACGGTGTTAGAAAGATTGGTGTCATCGATGCCCAGAAGATTACAGTGTGTCATCAAGAGGAGAGATGACGCCACACCGTGGTAAACGCCGTGCTGTCCCAACTTTTTTGGGAGTGTGTTGCACGTGCCAAACAGGAAAACCAACTGTATCTTTCTTTAAGCATATAAGATATGTGATCCCATGCCTAATTTATCGTTTATGTATTGTAATGCGTTGAAATAAACGGCAATACAATAATCCAAACAAATGTGTTGGAGTTCTTCTTATATGTTGCACTGTCCCAACTTTTTTGGAAATGAGTATTGTATTTGATTGGCTGAATCTGGTATATTTTCTCCAATTTTTGTATTTAATGCCATTTCATTTTTAGAATTCTGTGTTGCTATCACTACTGTTGAAACAAACAGAGCAGTCTATTGTTGCACAAACTTTACCTTGCAGTGTTCGTCATGGAATATTTATTTTTGGTCGTGCATATTGCTGTGAGATACCTCCTATCAGTATGCGCTGCCATCAATTTGAATATCAATTATTATCGATAAATATTAATTTTTCGAAATCTCATGTAGACAGTGACCTTCTTCTTGCTTTGAAGATCAAATGTGCAAATTTCATCAAGATTGGAATTAAACTATAGCTTTGATAAGAAAAACACACAAACAACTTTCATCCTTATCTATATAAGAGTATTTTACCCGTGCAAAAATCACAGGATTACCAACTTTACATTAGACAAATTTCATAACATGTTAATAAATTAGACAAAAATATAAAAAAATTACTTTAAAAATTAATAAGATACACAATTTAGATTAAAAAAAAATACAATTCTATTTATTTTAACAACTCTTTGATCGCAACATTTTTGGTAAAAAAATTTATCTCCATAATATGGTAATAATCGCCCTTGCACATTAGGTTGTGTTTTCTATAAGTATTTTAATATTATTATTATTTGTACAGCAAGTTAAGGCTACATACAATTGTCCGTGTGAAAAAGGTATATATCCCAACTTCATCAAAGATTGGCTCTGGAAGATATATCCCAACTTCATCAAAGGATATTCACTGTGTAATTTGAATCTTTTGGAGACAAAATTATTTTTCTAGACACTTCTCAACTGCTGCTGGATTGTCCACAGATATTTTATTTCCGAAAATCTTCGATACTAAATCTACTTCCACTACCATATAAGTGGGGACTTCTATATAAGTGCACTCATCTCCAGAACATTGAGTTGTTAAATCGCCGTCTCCTATTTTTAGGATCCATTCATTGGAGGCAAATGTCCGTCTGTTCTCATATTGCAAATTAGGCTCCTTTTTTTACAAATTGCCTTAGAGGTGAAGATTTAATACAAACCTCGATGATAGCTGCTATGGAAACATGAGATAACAGCTTTGGATATTAATACTTTTCCACCAAACGGCCTATCATCATTCATGATTGCTTTCAAGAGGTGGTCTATTATGTGCAACATGTAAATTTGTGTAGAGAGCATAGAAACTTCATCTATAGCAGCGAAGCATCATGTAAATTTTTAGATTCAGGTGAGAGAATTTTCATACTGGTAACGGATGCTTCATTTGCTGCAAGCGGAATTTTAAATCCACTAGGGATAGTTTGGCCACCTTTTAATAAATCTGCAGCAATTCCTGTGGTGTCAAATGCTAACACTTTCTTGCTTTGTCCAGGCAAGCGCTATTACCGTCAGTTAAAAAATTCAAAGTTGGAGCCTCCACGAAAAATTTTATTTAAGAGCTAATTTTTCACTACAGATTTAAATTTCCTTTTCAGATTTGACAATTCATAATAAATGGTAATTGTTTAATTATAAACTTCATTGCAAATGAATTGAAAATGCTTCCATCGTTTCAGTTTTGCTTCTCGGATGCCTAGCGCCATTCGAATGCAGTGGAAAGTCGAGATTCGAGACTGAAGCGAGGGAAGCATGTTCAATTCATAACTAATCTATGTGGAAACTAAGCATGTTCAATTTTTTAACTAAACAATTTGCACTAAATTTGATCGGCACGCACTTTAGCCGTTACGTGCGCTCGAACTTAATATTGTTACGATAACAATAGTTTTTATTGATGTGCTCAGGTTCTCAGAGAAATTTCACGCTAACTTCAAGAGGTAACCATAGATGAGAACTAAGCTAGAGCGCGTATTCCTCAACATCTCCTTATGCCACTTCTCGCAACAACAGTTCCTCTAATATAGAATTATATTCCTCAACTCTCCTTAGGACACGGTCTTTGTATTTTAAATAGCGCCGCTTCGCTCTAATGCGTCCCAAAATCGCAGTTAGTTATTTCGTATCTGAAATCGTTCGGTGTGCAGGCGAATGCGATCTTTTTATATCCTTTTCTCCTCTATGTGGTTACGAACATTCGTAATTATTATTATTATGATATAAAATTCTCTGTATGTCTGTATGTCTGTTTGTTATGCATTTCAAAATGGCTAGATCAATCTTGATGAAATTTTTCATGGTAATTCCGATGGACCCTGGGAAGTTTTTTGGTAGGTCATGGTGGAGATATCGCGCTTCATGGATAGCACACTCTACAATTTGTTACCCTCTCCCTAAAAGAGGTTAATATGGTTAATTATGTAGTGCCATACAAGTAAATGTGTTACGTTTGTCGTGTCAAACCAGTTAACGTGTTAAACTTTCAACCCCCCTTTCTCCCCCGTAGAGGTTGAATTTCCAAAAACCCTTTCTTAGTGCTCACTTACATTTTGTATAGAACCTTTGTACAAAATTTCAAGTTTCTAGGCCTTATGGTTTGGGCTGTGCGTTGATCACTCACTCAGTCACTTTTTTCTTTTATATATATCAAAAAGATTATTCGATATTTCAATCTTTTAATGTTCAACACTATATTCAACCCAAAAAAGTCTTCAAAACTCGTTTACTTGTGAATCACACAGTTTTTATCAATTCCTGAAAATTTCTAATTGCATGATTTACGCGGTTTTGAAATGACCGATTCAAATGTAATTAATATCAAAGAAGATAAGTTAAACGAGTACACAGAAAAACTGGATGAATTGCAAGCAGATTTCAGACATACAGGGTGATTCAGTCAATTTCTGACCATTTCACTCGAATGACGTGCATTAGGGATAAACAATTGAAAGAATATGAGCGCCATATCGAATTTCTAAATAGTTGGAGTTTGTATTGTTGCAGTGGCGCTGCATGAAAATCGTATTGTTGAAAAATGGCGCACGCTTTATCAACAGAGCAGAAATGCAAGGTTGTCGAATGGTATTTCGAGACAAAATCACCTGTAACCATGCAAAGAAAGTTCCGGAAGGAGTATAAGTGTCGAGACGCACCAGGCAGGCAAGCAATCATGGATTTTGTCAAGCAATTTCGTGTCACTGGATTTGTTAAAAGCAATCAAAAAGGCGGGAGCGAAGCTCGTGTTCAAACGGCCGAAGTTGTTGAAAATGTTCGCACAAGGTTGGTCGATTCCCCTACCAAAAAATCCGTTCGCCGCCTATCATGTGAAGAAGGGCTGTCTTATACCACGACGTGGCGAATTTTGAGAAAGCATTTACACCTGTTCCCGTATAAGATCCATCTTTACCAGGAGTTAACAGACACTGGAAGACAGAAGCGACAACAATTTGCGATGTAGTTTGGAGCAGAAATGGAAGCTAATCAGGACATTTTGGACAAACTGTGGGTGTCAGATGTGGCCTTCTTCCATTTGTGAGGTGACGTTAATAAACAAAACGTTCGTTTTGGGGGTTCCCAGCACCCTCATGAGATCCATAAGTCACCTCTTCATCCACGAAAGGTTATGGCTTGGTGCGCGATTTCCAAAAGAGGCATCATTGGTCCTTTCTTTTTTGAGGGCACCGTAACGTCACAGGCTTACCTTAACATGTTGGAAATCTTCTTCATCCCCGAGCTGCGAAGGAGGCGTATACCGCTTCGACATGGTTTCAACAGGACGGGGCTAGGCCTCACACCACTAAGGTGCTAGACTTTCTCAATCAGAAATTCGGAAATCGTGTCATTTCAAACAGGTTTCCAGATCGATTCGGGGGTGGCTTTCTTTGGCCCCTTACGAGTCCTGAACTAAACCCATGTGATTTTTATCTCTGGGGTTTCCTTAAAGACAGTGTGTTCACTACAGCACTAAGAACCCTAGAGCAGCTGCGACAAAGCATCGTCGACTGCTGCATCCTTGTGGATGCAGAAATCCTGGATAGAGTTATGAACAACTTCACCATTCGGCTGCGAGCAGTTTAAAATTTTCGTGGTGGCCACATTGAGCATATCATCAAGACTTTTCCACGGGAATAAAAACTCCGAACTGCCTAAAATATCATACTGAAATGCTAAGTTTGTAAACTTTAAGGGGTCAATAAATCATTGTACTGAAATGGTCAGAAATTGACTGAATAACCCTGTAGTTTTGAAGATTAGAAAAGTTTGAAATCTACATTTGCATACTTTGTTAACCTATTATCAGAGCATTTCTCTTGGGCACGAAAAGCAGCGACAGAGAGAAACTGTCAGACGAGTAATTTCGCGAAAGTCAAGCGACAGCGAGCTGGATTAGGAAAGAGTTGGGCGGGAAATCATGCCAACAACCTCTATCCTCCTTCACAGTTTTTTAGACGCAGCCGAAGGTTCGAGAGAGGAGGGAGATTGTTGGCGCCCAGGATGAAATAATGCAAATGAATTGCATCAAGAGGGCGAATAAAGAGGGAGGGCGAGAAACCTCTAGGCAGAGAGTCCCTAGCCAGCCCGACGAAGGAATCTAAACAGACCCGAGTCGTTAATAGTGCTTTCGTGAGTGAGTGATTTGGACTTTAAAAAGTTATACGCAGCTACTAACCAACCAACGCGTGCGTGAGTAACTCTTTGTGACTTTGAGTGACCCTCCCCCCTGCGACCCCGGGAGAGGTTTCACCCCCCCCCCCCGAACTTTTCTATTGTAGTCATGGAGAACATGGTTTTGATGGTTGACGACTGACCAATTGCTGTCGGCATGTTTATGAAAGAACTTTATGTAAAAACGGGCATCCCGCCCATTTTACCGTCTAGTGATCCTGCGGTTTCTGTTGTACAGAGCCTTTTCCGAACGAATGGAGAATGCTCTGTCGACAGCGAAAGCTCTGTCTGCGGATTACGTCAAGGTTGGGCAAACCACCGTCCGCCTGTGCTATGCTGAGCCCGGATATCTACCCATCTTTATCCGGGGCGCCTCGCCGCTGATGAAAGATTACCTGAAGCGTTACATGTCTGACTACGGGCAGATGAAGAAAGTCGCCTATCCAACTCATCTGGATTCTCCCCTGCAGATGAATGGTGACATCATAGTCGACATGAACCTTCAGAGGGACATTCCAGAGAACCTTGTAATGCACGGCAACAAAGTTCGCGTGTCTTACAAGGGTCAGAGGCAGTGCTGCTGGTACTGCAAGAAAACGTCTCACGTCAGAAAAGACTGCCCTCTCCTCAAGAAATGCGATGCATGCAACCGCATTGTGAGCAAATTTCACCAGTGCCCGGAAAGGGTGTTTGCAGAGCTAGCAGATGTTCCAGCTTCGCCTAAAGGAATGTCGTCCCAGCAGCAATCCCTGATGTCATCACCGGCCAAGTCTCCAGTAACAAGCAGAGCTTCGTCGCCGTCATCCCCTTCGCGGAAGAGCCGAGCTACACCGGCTCTTTTGGCTCTTCCAGAGGTGCAGAAGGAGATGATGCCCCCACCATCTCGACCATCTTCGGCTCTAACAACATCTTCGGAGCCCAGGAGGGAGCGGCCATTGTCACTTCCTTCCAAGCTCCCAGAGATTACGCCTCTCCCTCAGCCATCTCTCAATGTGTCGATAAGTGATGACGAAGTTTCTGGAGATGACGACGTAGATGCTTCAGTAGGAACTGAATCCACCTTTTCAGTGGAGGATTTTCTAGCTCTTCCTCCACCAGCGCAGTCAACGTCATCACAGCCTGCGCGGAGTATTGAAACGTCGTCACCTTCCAGGATGACATCTTCTACTGGGATATCACTTCCATCACCGAGGAAACAGCAGGATCATCTTGCAAGGACGAGGAGACCCAGCAAGAAAAAATCCAGACGGCATCGTGGCAATAGGGACGCGAGCGGTGCCACATCTTCGTCCGAGAGAGACAGCCACGCGAGCCACAAGCGCAGCCTTTCTTCCTCATCAGGTCGATTGCGATCTCCGATGAGAAGAACGACTGAGCCTCCTGTAACATCTGGGAAGCCCATGTCTCAACCGGACACAGGTCAGCAGGTGCGCCATTAAACATCCTTAATGAAGGTCATCTTCCTGAACGTGCGTTCTCTTGGTTCCTCTTTTAAGCAATCGGTATTGTCATTGTTCATTGCTCTGTACAGGCCGGACATCTTATTACTTCAAGAAGTAAAACTCGCCACTTCACAATAGTGCTACGACCTTCCGGGCCTTCGCAGTCAATACACCAACGGACAATTCTTTATCAACTCCTCGTCACCAAATGGGAAAGGGGTTGCCACCATCATCTTCAACCCCTCCATTCTGGTTTCGAACTGTGTGTATGACTGCGAGTGCAGGGTAATCTCTTTGGACATTTCAACATCTGGTGTCAATTTCCGATTGCTTACTGTCTATGCACCGTGTAGAACAGCAGAGAAACCAACGTTTTTCAGTGACTTAAATAACTTTTTGTGTTCTTCATTGCCTGTGGTGATTTGAACTGCCATCCACACGACAACAACATCTTTTCGTCTGGTCATGTGTATCGTTTGTGGCACCAAAATGCATTGTTCGACTTATGGACATACCATCCACAAAGTAGTCAGCTTGGGTCTACTTTCCATCAAGAGCCCATCATATTATCAAGATTAGACCTTTTTCTGGTTGACAATGCATTTGTTGGCTCGCCGGGTAAAATGGAGGTAATTCCATGTTCACTCTCCGACCACAGTGCCATCATGTGGTCATGGAATCCTCCATTTCCAGCATCATCTACAGGCTCTGCAGTCCATCGCAATTGGTTTCTGAATGTTTATCTGCTCGACGAAGGGGAATACAAGGGAATGTTCGCTCAGTTCGTTGAAAAAATTCTTCATAATGTGCCTCCTACACTTGCTTCTTGGATGGAACTGAAAAATAAAATCAAGCGTTTCTTTCGTAAGATTGGGTTACAAGCGGCTAGACGTCGGCGTCGTCATCTTCTTATGTTACATGAAATTCTGCCACTCCTCCAAGTTTCCACCCCAAAGGAGGAGTTTGAAACCGAAATTCGTCAGGTGAAGAGCGAGATCAACGCTCTAATGATCCGCAAGGCGGCCGGCACAGCGCTCAGAGCCAAATTAACCTGGGCGGCTGACATCAGGCACTCATCATCAGCCATATTTGCAGAAGAAAGACGACGCACTAACAAAAAGCGATGTCATTGTCGAGTGGTGGAAAATGTGGAGGTAAATTCTGACCAAGACATCTTGTCAGCCTTTCACACACATTTTTCATCATTTTTTAGTAACCCAGTCGCACCATCAGACAACACGAAGCAGTGGATTGAGGCGCTAAGACCTTTTTCTGAGGATGCTGACCTGTCTATCTCTCATCCCTTTACTGAAGACGAAGTCAAGAAGTTCCTGTCAGCGGACGCCCGTCATCAGTCCAGCTCGGGTATGGATGGCATACCATTCTACAACGCGACATGGAATCTTCTTGGGCCTTTCCTGGTGCAAGTGTTCAATTCGATTATTGAAGACCCGGCTTCCATCACATCGGACTTCACCGTGGGGAAAATCATTTTACTCCCCAAAGTGCCGAATCCAGAGCTGGTTTCCCAGTGGAGGCCAATAGAGCTGATAAGTATGATGTCACTTCCTGGCCAGTTGCCTAGCGATTCCAAACATTAGGTTTAACACTAATAGAAAAGCATAGGAAGGCCATTAGGTTTAGGTGTAAGGCCATAGAAAAGCATAGGAAGTGACGTCACCGGCCAGGAAATGACGTCACCACTTACCAGCTCTATAACCCTCCTCAACACGGATTACAAGGTCTTCACTGGCGTATTTCAACAAAGACTTAAAGTTTTCGCCGAAGATTTCATCAATCCCGGACAATCCTGCTCCATTCCATCGCGCAGGATGTCCGATAATTTAATCACGATTCGGTGTGTGATAGAAGAAGCGTGTGCTCGTCATCAAACTCTTGCTGTTTTAAGCCTTGACCAGGAAAAGGCTTTCGACAAACAAACCATGAATTTCTCTTTGAAGTGTTTCGTCACCTTCGTCTTCGGACTTTTGCCACGATTATTTCCGCACTGTATGTTTCGGCCGCATCATGTGTGGCGATTAATGGTTCGTCGGCCTGGTGGCCGAGAGGGCTAGGGCGTAGGGTTTCTAGTTCTCGAGTCCACCTGGTCGCGGGTTCGAATCCCGCCGTGGGCATGGATGTTTGTGTTTGTCCTGGGCTGCGTACAGATATAACTTGTGTTAAAGGCGCAAAATGACCTAAGTAGTCGACGCCAAAAATTCTAATAAACCAACCACCGATTAATGGTTCCATATCTGCTACCTTCGATATGTGTAAGGGTGTCAGGCAGGGGTATCCTCTTTCCCCCCTGTTATACATCTTTTATTTGGAACCATTATTGCATTACTTAAATCGCTACCAAGATGTTCGAGGATACGATCTGCCAGCTGCATCCATAAACATCAGACTTTGGCTTATGCAGACGACGTAGTGCTTTTTGCGTCCGATTCTTATTCCTTGAGCATCTATAAAGAGACCTTTGACCGCTTTAGTACTTCGACGGGTAGTTCCATCAACCTTGTCAAGTCTAAAGGTATTGCTATTGGGAACTGGACTGTGGACTATCTTAAAACTTTCCCAATAACATGGTGCGACCGAATTACAGTGTCAGGATATGTCTCTTCTTTTCAACCGACCATGGACTATATGCACTGGCAACAAATGATTGAGAAGTGCATCTCTTGCCTTGACAAAAGCCTCCGTTTTCCTACATCGATGTTTGTCAAGGTGAGGTTCGTGAAAACTCATGTGCTTCCAGTATTAACATCTAAAGGCCTATTCACCTTGCCCTTGTTCAAAGATCTTCAGAGACTGCGTAGTGCGATGGTGAACTGTGTGGGGTACAAATACGCGAAGGCATCATCCATACGTGCAGCATACTTGTTTACCCTATATGAGAGAGGAGGGTTAGGTTTAGCGGATATCAAAAACTACCTTATTGCAGCCAGATTGGCTACGATGATTAGGGTATTCCTTTTCCCGCCTCCCATGTGGGCAAACTTTGTGTTCACTCACATACTGTTCTTTTTCAAGGTGATAATGAATTTTCCACTGATAATGAATTCCATTACCTCCCTTGTTGCCAGTGATAATGAATTTTCGACAACCTAAAATTTATGTGAGTTTTACAACCGATTTAGTGACTTTTCTCCCTATGCTACGTCGCATTGATCAACAAGAGTGGGGTCATCTTCGTCTTGTTTGGTTTTTCCAGCAGACCAACCCAGGCGGGATAACCGACATCTTACGATTTCACCCTGATTAGCCTTGGGCAGCAGTCATGAAGCTATTACAATCCTTCGCCTTTGAACTAACTTTGTTCAACTACCAGTGGCCACTGTTGCATCATGGATTTTACTCCCTCCAACGTCACCACCTGTGGAGAGTGGTCGAGTCTGCTGGATGTTTATACTGCGGCGTAGATGAGACGGTCAGCCACATTTTTTACTAGTGCCCGTTCGCGGAGTCGATCTGGGATCGTTTGAAGCAGCATTACGGGCTGGTACACTTTTCCTCTCAGTCTGTGCGCTTCCTCTTCAACGATTCCACTGGCGAGGTATTCAGACCGGACCTAGCCATTGCGATCGCCTTCATCAATAAAGAACTTTGGCTGGCCCGTTGGAGTCGATCGTAGGGACTACTTCTATCACTCTCGACCGTATGGAGGAAAGTGGCCACTCAATTTCGGTCCTTTCTCCTCCTCGAATGGTTACGGCTAGGTTCGTTTATGTTCAAGAAACGCTATACAACATCCAAGTGTTTATGCGAGGTCATCGGAGGAGACCAGACCTTTTCACCTTTCCGATGGCTTTCTGATACCTCGTCAGTTGTGAACGGGCCTCGTTTTTGAGGCGTTTGGATAAGTCACGCAGCCCCGTATGTGCTGCCTGCCACTTACAGCATGTGCGCCTGGACGCCTAGATTTTAAGACCTCATGATTAGGCGTTCACTGAGGCAGCACCATCAGCCTCAGCTCCAACAGCGACAAGAGAGACAGCGCCCAGATTCTCTCGCCAACGCAACGAAGGGGACCAAGCTGAGGATTCCGGAGGGAACGTCGTCGTTATTGCCAGCAATCGTTTCCGACGAAGAGAGGCCAGATTCGGATGCCGAGAGACCCACCACGACTAGGTGGAAGAGAGACATCAGAGTCCCGACGAAGGTCCCATGTTCGGAAGCCGTACAGACCTCAGGCAAGTCCTCACAAATGTTCCCATAATAGAGGAAATTATGAAAAGACTTTGTTTGCCTTAGCTCAGTCCAGACGAGTGCGACAGGAAGATCCTGAGCCCAGGCCATTCAATGCCAAGTCGGAGACGCCCCCGCGACCGACTACACATAGACGCCCGAGTAAAGTAAGGAGAAAGGGATCCCGCCGAAGGGCGACGTCGAACTCCGCCACTCAGGCCAGTTTGAATGTTGACTGTTCAATAATAATATCTCGTCATTAATTACTGGTGATAGGGCTACGTCCAAGTAGGACCAAGAGGAGTGTAGGACATTACACTTGAGCCACTCCGGGGTCTACGCCAGTCCTGACGTCAGCAGCCGTGATACCTGGAAGGGAGACTCTTCGGACTCACCGAGCTCCCAAGATCCGATTCAAGTCAGCCATTCTGACACGCCCGATTTGACCTATCACGGAGATAGGGTCAAGTGCCCCGACGTCCACTTCGGCCCCGACGTCCACATCGGCCACTCCAGTGCACCGGGGAACCGTAGACGAGCCGACGGTATTCGGCCCCAGGCTGGGACCGCCGCCAGTGCCACCACAATGAGGATTTGTGATTGCAAGTCGCGACCACGCGGAGAGCTCTCGCAGCGAGTCGCGCTTTGCTCGCCTCAACGGTGCACTGGGTAAGCGTGTAGATAACGCCTTATTGGACAGTATTTTATCCTTGTGTTGCTTACCAAAACTTGTAACGTTAGGGTTCGATGTTAAAGTGCGGAACCGTTATTAAGGAAAATTGTACTCTGTTAAAAAGTTAAGTAGACTATAAGAATTTCTCTCAACTTACTTTAATATTGATTTATTCATCTCTTTCTACTTAGCCATGGTACCCACGCTCCCAAACCCGATTGGGTCACCGCCTTCTTTCGTAGCGGTGACGCAGACAGCGCACTTCCAAGATCGCCATAGGAAAGTCCACTACTCGATCAAGAATTTCTGGAGGCCCTCGCAATCAACACAATCCAATTGTGCAGCCTCGTCGAGGCCAGAAGAAACTTGTGCTTTCCATTAGGCATCTTTATTTGTAAGAATTTCGATAGTCATTAAAAATGTTATTTGATTTCAAATTCGCTTCCCTCCTTCTCTGACATGATTTATGCCAAGCTCTGGGTGGGCGAGAGTCTTAACGAAGTAAAACTTAGCCCGGCATAATTATAGTCGTGACACCTATTCATTTTTGAAATTATTGAAGATGGATTTCTAATTTCTGAAATGATACTTGTTGAAAGAGCAGCTGGGGATTTGGAATTATTGCAGATGAAAGATCAGGTACTGTAAATGCTGTGCATATCTTATGTAACTGAATTTTTGGAAACTTGTGCCACATTCAAAACAGCCACACTTAAAGAAAGCTGCTTGCCGTCTAATTTCAATTTTTGATAATTTTTGATATAGCTGTGAATCATTGTACTCCACAATGGAGTTGGTCATGTCGAAGCATCGTTCACAGCTGACCAATTCCTGCGGACGGCTTTAACAAATTGTATGCCAAATTTTAACGATTTGACTAAAGGTCTTCGTTAAATGTTATAATTTTTATTAATGCATTTTTATTGTATTTTATTTTTGTTACTAAAATTTTTTGAAATAATTATTTTGTATTTTCTTTCTCTTAATTAAATTTTCTTATACATTATCCAATACATCTAACCATATTAATTAATAAAATTACTAGAGACTTTACAATATAATAAAAGGAGAACAGAGTTTCTGACTAGTTTCGCCATTTATTCCTGGATTTAATAACGATATAAACTCCACTACTGTGTACATTTGTTCAGGTGGGACGTAAACAGTGCTTGTTGAAATACACGGCTTTGCATTTTCCGACGTTAAGATACAATTTCCAGCAATGGGGAAATTACATGGAATTTTTTTTTAATAACAATTGTTTTTTTATATATTTGGACACGCTGAACATGAAAATCGTGGTCAAAAATCGCTAATAACTTTGAAAAATTTATCAAATTTGATTTTAAAAACGCGAAACGATTTCTGATTAGTTTTCCTCTATTTCACGTCACGATCCACCTGCTGACCTATACTTTACGTGTCGTACATTGAATAAGATTCTTATCTCCCATCGTCGCTTTCCATTCGTCATAGATTTTTTTATTTAACAGAAAATTACCATGACCGATTCAGGATATCAAAAAGAACAATCTGATAATTTGCTTTATCGGCCGAAAGTTCGAGAGACTGAAGGCATTTCTTACACGTACATTCTCTTTCTTTCCAAGCAGCTTACAAAATATACAGGGTGAGTCAAAATTCGCAGTACACCCTGTCTTTTCGAAAACCTTACAGGAATTGGGAAATCTGGATAATCCAGTAAGGTATGGGTGAGGTGATCTATCTTTTACGGTATGTGCCGAACATGGCCGCCATCTTGAAATCGGTCATCTTGAATCTAAGTCAATTTTTTTAAATGGAAAGGGGGGTCGTGTGATATATCAAATGACATCAGCATTTTCTGAAAATTTCATTTCTGTAAACAGATTTGAAGTAGCAGTTATGGTTTAAAAGTTACAACACATTTTGATTGGAATTACAGGCTGGACTGTCCTCCATAAAGGGCAGTCATTAATTGTGTTCAACATGTTGCCCCTCTTGGTCAAGGCACATTTGAAGGCGCTGAATTCAATCGTCATGCACTCGCAGAAGGATTTCCGCAGAAATGCTGGTACACGCTTCTTCAACGCGTTGCTGGAGATGGTGTCTGTTTCTAAATTCCTATGCATATACGAGTTGCTTTAAATGATCCCACAGATAAAAGTCAAGTAGTGTGAGATCAGGTGATCTGGGTGGCCATTCCACAGCACCACGTCGGCCAATCTACAGCACCACGTCGGGCAATCCACAGCACCACGTCGGCCAATCCAATGACCAGGAAATTGAACATCTAACCACTGAACAAGATAACATGTGCAAAAGAGGGATATTGTCGATGTTGCTCTAGGGACCACGTGCTAAACTACATACGTCTGTCTGGGTCATCCACTGTTAGGTGCTGGAGTATCTGAATCTTGAATGGATGCCATTGATGAGCATGAAGGATTCGTATGATCGATGACTGGCTGATTCCACATTCTGCTGATAAACGTCGTTTGCTGCGTTGTGGGCTCTTGACGAAGGACGCCAAAACCATTGTTGAGGTTGTCTCGTCAGTAGCACTTATTGGACGGCCACTCCGTGCCTTGTCAACCACAGTCTCAGTTTCTCGGAATTTCTTAATTAACCACCTGATAGTGTTGTGTGAAATTGGAGGTCTATCCGGGTGCCGGTTGTTAAAATCTGCAGCTCTGACACGAAAACTTCGTTCTCCAGACATCAAAATGACCTCAATTCTCTCCTCCGTGGTCAAAGCCATCTTCAGTTACCTGCTACAAAATGAAACAAACTTTGTTGTAACTTTTGAACCATAAATGCTACTACAAATCTGTTTACAGGAATGAAATTGTCAGAAAATGCTGATGTTATTTGATATATCACACGACCCCCTTTCCATTTTAAAAAATTGACTTAGATTCAAGATGTCCGATTTCAAGATTCAAGATGTCCGATTTCAGTCCTCGAAAGCCAAACTGTTCTTTTCGCATTAAACCATTGGTGAGACAGTAGTCTTTCAAGCTGGTGAGGATCGTTTTCTCCAAAACTTGAAATAGGTCGGTAGCTCGCGGGAATTGCAGGATTTTGCCCCGGTCTGGGGATACTTAACGCAATAGACTGCTTCCAAGCAATGAGGAAATAGACAAACTTCCTACAGTCGCTTATGATATTCGAGATGTCGATAATGATGTTATTTGGGAGGTTCTTTAAGGCGTTATTATTTACCTTGTCTCTTCATGGCGCCTTTATCAGATTTCTTATGATGGTAGCGATTTTTCCGCCCTCGATGATGATGATCTTAATTGTAGGCTGTGGGACTTCATAAAAATTGACAATACCATCTTCTACAGTCTGGGACATGAGCTGACTCTCGAGATTATTGTTATCAGGCCTAACAAACTGCATCTCTAGGGAATCTGCAATTATTTGAGCTTTATCCTGATTAATTTGGACATAATTACCTTGAGGGGGGCGAAGTGGAGGAAGCGTACCATTCTTCTTCTTCTGAACAGCTCTAACCATGTTACAAATGGAATTGTCGCGAGCCGACAACCTTTGGAACTTCTTATTCCATCTAGCGTCGCGAAGCTCTTTTCCTTCTTTTTGAACTCTTCGCACTAACCTTTTGTATTTGTTTTTTAGCCAAGGTAAACGATAGCGCTGCCAAAGCCTGCGGGTCTTGTTATTCTCAGCAATCAAGCGTTGGATTCCTGGAGTGAGCATAATTCGATGAACGGGCTTGTTTACCAATGGATAGGCAGTAGCTTCAGTGAACTACACTACGACAATCGACAATCGAACAGTGAAGTGTACATTTCTTCGGGTGGAACGAAAGCAGTGCTTTCACGAAGCTCACCCTACCAGAATAAATTCCACATGAAGTACACTGAAATAGGCAAGAAGCCTGACTAGCCCCAGAGGTCTTCCAGATTATGAAAAAATAATAAGATTGACGATTGTCAGAAGATTGGGAGAGGGGCGGGGGGGGGGGGTATCACATCTTCCAATAATCCGCGAAGGAAACATGCCAATGACTTCGAAGTTGACATCAAGAATATGCCTCGGTTTTCTATACTTTGTATGCCACTTCACTTCCTTCAGGTTGTTTAGTATTCCAGCCACCAGGTCATTGTCATGGCTCTTAATCGTCTGTAGCAAATTCATCAGGAGATCTTGGACATACTTACCAAGGTGAGTCATATTCAGATCCGAGTGGATGTAATGATTTTTTACGATCCTTCTTCCATGCTGGGCAGTGGTCCTCAGTGTAACATTCTGGAACTACTGGAGTTCACTCCATCTGCTTCTACATATAGTCGCCCTTGCAAGCATGCCATAGAGGAGGATAGTCCGAATCATCGTCTTGTACAGTAGCAGCTTATTTTCGATGCTGAGGGCACTGTTTCGACCCAGGAGAGCTATGAGGTTGTACTTAGCCTTCTCTGCTTTGTTCAGAACGTAATCACGTGATAGTTCCAGGAGAGTCTTGAGTCGATTATAACACCAAGGTACCTGTAATTGTCGACCCATTCGAGTTCCTTATTGAATAAGACAAGAGAATCCGGGGGACGCTTAAGCTTTTTGTGGAAGTACACAGCTTTGCATTTTCCGACATTAAGGTTCAGCTTCCAGCAATTAAACCAGTCTTCAAATTTCTTCAAGGCGTTCTGCAGACGAGTGATAACGTGAGATGGCTGGTGCGCCTATGCCATGATAGCAGTATCATCAGCATAGAAATATAAATCACATTTTTCTGGTTTTGGGAAATTATGTACAAAATAATTAAATAAAACGGGCCCAAGGACAGAGCATTGAGGGGCACCGGCCATTATTTTGTGGGGCGTGGAGAAGTTTTTGCCAACTTTTGCTTGATAGATCCTGTCGCTAAGAAAGGATTTCACCATCAAAATCAAATCAGGAGGAAACTCGTCTCTAATCATCTTGTAGATTAGCCCAGATCCGAAATGGCTGCTGGTCGACAAGTTAGGTTCCTGGGTGGATGTAACCAATTAAAACAATTATCTTTAGTACAATTTATAACAAACTTTAGGTTAATAAGAAAGAAACGTTCATAAGAAAGTAAAGTTATATATTGAATAAAGAAAGGTTGTTTCATAAAGAAAAATATACAATACAAAAAGAGAATTACAGTAAATCTGAGACGCAATTAAGAATGGAAAAAATGTCGAAATCCGTTTGACAGTTAAGGAGAAGATCTGGAGATGAGTTCTTATCTTTGAAAACCTCCATGGATTCCAGAGTTGCAGTTTTTAAAGGGTCATTACAGAATTGGAGAATGGATATCACCTCTTCACATCTCTTAGGTGTGCATCCTGTGATGGCGAGATGGTCGGAATAATGGGATATGTCATCTTTCTTCTTGAATGACGTCATATGTTCTTTAAAGCAAACAGCGAAGTTACGGGATGAAAGTCCTTATGTAGAACTTGTCACAAACTCCGCAGATTAGGCGATATACATCAGAACGGGAATAGTTGTTGGTGTTGGTATGGGCGGGAGGGTTCAACGTTGGGAACCAGAAGATCGTAAGATGTGGAGACCAAAAGAAGAAAGGAAATTAGTTAGGCGAGAAAAATGGAAGCCAAGGAAAGGTATAGAAACCCATTTCTTGGGTGGGAATGCGACTGGAGGCTTTGTGTTGAGGGCGAGTTTTCTACGACTTAACACACGGGAATAGGTGGAGGGAGAAAAACCATTCGTAGAGGCAAGGGACAGGATAACCCGAAATTTAGAGGAATGAGAAGAAGGATTGAGAGGTAGCTTGAGAGCACGATCTATGAGGAAACGGAGGGAAGCAAGTTTATGGGAAGAAGGGTGTGATTGAAGAACGGTGGATTAGGTTAGAAGATATGGTAGGTTTACAGTAAAGAGAGAAGTGACGGGTGACGGGAGTTATTAGTGATGAGAACCTCAAGGAACGGGATAGAATTCTTAACTGCGGTTTCGGACGTGAACTAGATATGGGGAGAGAACGAATTAAAAAAATTAGAGATAGCAGCAGGGGAGATAGTGCGGGAATCAAAATATTATTAGGATATCGTCAACGTAACGGTGGTAAGAAATGATAGTGGAATTAGAACGGAGGGGGGAAATAAAGGTAAGTTCTAGGTTTTGGAGATAGACTTCAGAGAAGAAGCTGCTAAAGGGGAAGTCAATTCCTAGGGCAGAGGGTTGAGAGTAGAAGGAATTATTAAAGCTGAAATAGTTTTGGTTAGATATGTTGGAGAGAATATAGAGGAGGTCAATGGAGTCAGAACCAGGGAAAGAAGATGACCATAAAAGGCGTTCAAGGCGCTGCTGCCAATTTCGACCAACTTCGTGGCGTTTTTTTGCTGGCTGCAAATGGGAGTTGAGTGTTCAGTTTCTGTCGTATATTTTATTGTTTCACTATTTATACGTGGTGAGCTTGTTATAATGTATTAATAGTGTAAATTGCATATCGTTTGTTACGTTTAAAACAGCATTTTTACTCGTATTTTAAAAAATTTACTCGTTATATTTACTGGTGCACGTACCTTATGACAGCAGATAGGCCTACTTCATTCCTTCGGCGGTTAGCAAATGTCTGACTATCGCGGTCCTTGTTCTTGAAGATCACCAGAATTTTGCTCTTTTAGAGTTGGAACAGATTCGATTTACAATGAATTTCATTTTAATTTTCAATGAATTTAAAACTGCAGGATAAAAGCAAGACGCTTCGAAATGAACCGATCACACGATGCTGTTCGTATTTGGATATAGTCTTCGCTGGCTAAAGGTAATCCGCTGCTTCTTAATCGATTCCAATTGTACAAATATATGAAACGTGAAGTTTCTATCGGATTTCTTATTTACACATCCAAAGAGAGAACAAGTTAAAGGCATTCTGATGGTAAAAATGCAAGCAAACTCTAGCGTTATGTAGAATCGAAAGTAGGCTATAATCGAAACTAAGCTAGAAATGACTTCTTGTTCCACTGGTTATCCTGAGGGGACAAGAGGGCCAATTTTTGAATTGTTCAGTCTATCGAAGCGTTTTTCTTATTAAAATATTAGGATAAATCGAAAATTTTTGAACGATATATTACCCTGGATGCAAAAAAATAAATAAAAAAAACTTTTCGAATTTTTTCCGTGGAGTTTACTTTTAAGAAACAGTAAATAAACAATAAGAATAAAAAAAGAACTCGTGTTTGAAAATTAATTTTTAAAACTACTGTTAACGTTTCATCCTTTTCCTTGTAAGCGAATACTAAAAATCTGCGACTCGCCGGTCGAAAACGCACGCAGTGACATCTTGCGGATGCGCCAGAAAACTACGCAAGTAATCACACTTACTATTCTATTCGTTATGATAAGATGACAAAATTGTTGGAGGAAATGAAATTACAGACCTTGGACATGTAAAGAGAGCGATAGAGGATGACAGAAACGTTTCGTTTGTCATCTTGTATAATTATGCGTCGCTTTCAAAGAATTTCTTCTTTATGGATATGGTGGCGGTAGAATCTGTGATTTGCTCACGGGGGAGGTAGGAGGCTTTAGCGTCGTTGGAGGATTTCCGAATGAGATGGCTAGGCACATTCGGCAACTCTACAGACTTGGGCTCTGTGGGCGGGGCTTCACCTATGACGTGTCATTATCACAGAAGTAGCTTAAATAACGCCGACGTTCAAAACGGTTGCCTAATAACTGATCACTAGGAAAATAAAAGCTTTCAGAGAATCTTAGTCGGAAAAACACTGATATGTTTCTTAAATAAATACAAAAATACGATTTGATATTAGATCTCAATTCATACTAATATATATTGGTTCTAAGTTTGGTCTAAGTTAACATAATTGATAGGAGATGGCGCAATCAGAAATTCTATAGCAGCTGAAGATAAGTTACGTACAAGGTAATTGAAGAGACAGGATAATTGGGTTTTATTAGGTTTTAAAATTATCATTATTTCGAAAAATAAAGTCTTCTGAAACACAAAAGAAAAAGACAGTCTAGTAAGTGGAATCAAGAAGGTTCCAGCATTTGAGAGCCACTACTCCACTACGTAGTATTTCTTGAATACTGTGTGCAGATTAGCAAAGGTTTGTAATGTACTTGATATTTTTTATAAGTGACCTTGCGATTTTAACTATTTTAACAAAAATAATTTTTATATTTTACTACATTTGTCATGACAGGAGAATAAATTACAGATTAGAATGCATAAAGTAAAATAATTAGAAGAAAATATTTCTATTACTTAAGAAAAAGCATTGGCATTCTCCATTGAGAGGATAGGTTATTTGGCAGAAACTTAAAAAAAATTATTTTCTTGGACAAATAAAAGAAAAACTTGAAACTTGCAAAAAATGGGGATTAATACACATTATGAAAATTAATGAGTCGGGAGACCGCTAGTTATCTCAAGTTACTTTGCACCATTGGACAGTACATATATAAGTATGAAATATGAAATACACAGTCAGAAAACATTATAGAACAAACATATTTACAGAGAGCACAAAATTCGAATGTATTTAAAATTGTAAAATGAGAGAAAAAAACAAACTTGAACAAGATAAAGAAGTGCTAAAACATATAAAAATGCAAAAACATCAAAATCCGTGTGAAAACTAACAAAGTAAGTTGGAGGAAATGAAGAAACAGAGAAAAGAATAAGATTATTTAAATGCAACCAAGTATGCAGAATAAAGAACAAATTCATTATTAAATTTTTTAATTTTAAATTGTTTTTAAAAGTAAGCTTACATATGTTTGTTATTTTATTTTATTTATTAATTTTTTTTTTTTTGTATATTTTCATTTTTACTTTTTACATCTTGCATTTACTGGTTATTTATTCTCAGTATTAACAAGAACATGAAGGGGGGGGGGCATTTATTACCCCCTTCATCCATCCCTGGTATTATTTAATATTGAAGAAACAAATAAAATAATTTTTGAAACAAAAGTCAACGAAAGGGGAATCGAACCCACCTACACAGAAGATAGTCAAAACCGTTAACCACTTTCCTATCGGGAACCTCGATAAACGAGTCTTTCAAATGCTATTTTTCAAATAAGCTTTCAAATGCTGTTTTTACTACGTAACTTGTGACTTGCGTCATGGCATAGGTGAAGCCCCGCCCAGTGAGCCCAAGTCTGTAGAGTTGCCACAATTGCGATGGGCAGCGATGGCGCGAACTGGAGGGCGATCAGTTGGGGGTATAAGGAAATATCGCGCTCTGTGTTTGAGATGATGGAATGAAGGTCGGCTTGGTTGGGTTTCCTTGTGGATGATGTGCTTTAGACATTTGCCCAGGAGAAGTGATTCATCATCGGAGAAAGCGATTGAGGTGAGGTTAACAACAGTAATGTGAAAGTTGAAATCCTGTGAAACGGTAGATATGGGAACGGAACGACGTGGAAGACGTAGGTCGTCGAGTTTTCGGCATAAGGTCAAGAATTTCTGCTCATCTTTAAAGATTATCAAGAAAATGTTATGTTCTAAGAACTATCAATTCTAAGAAAAGCCCGGATAACAGGATTTCTACACATTGTTACAAATTGAAGCTTATTTATAAAGCACAAACTTTGCTTTGCATTGTTGGTCATTAGATGTATATTGTTGATTCGTGCATATTATTGTTGAATTGCGTGTTGATGCTATTGTTGATATCTATTGTTGCACAAATTAAATCATTAATTATTGATAACACTGGTCGGCAAAAAAAGTTCTCCTCCCCGCAAAAAATGTAAACTACATAGCTTTTGACATTCCCAAACCTAAATATGATATCCAAATTGCACCATCACGTGCCATTTTTAAGACTAATATTTTATCAATTAAAAGAACAATATATTTACTTACAATTCTACATAAAAATGAAAACATGAATAAAGGTATTATTTTGCATTATCTTATTAACAAATCAATGAAATGTCTCATGAACCTCATTTTGTTGCCTTTTTTCCTCTTGTATTGCGCTTTTGGCGTCTCCCGTAGAAGCGTCCAGCAGTAATCCGCTAACATATTTTGATTCAGTTTGCCGCTGTTTCGCTTTTAAATTTTAGCTATGTTTTAAAAAGTAATTTACTATTTTCACTTCAACAGCAACCATTTCCCCTCCCCCCCAAAAAAATGTACATGATACAACAATTTTATTGCCATATTTGGAATTAGTGGTGTGAAATCTATAAGAATCAACCATTATTTTTACAGGGAGGATTTTAATGCCGACCAGTGTTTAATCGATATTCATTATTCTATACAGGGTATTTCAAAAATACTTTCACAAACCTTGGGGAAGGTTCCTTACACCAAAACAAGGAAAAAAAATCATATAAACATATGCCTGAAATTTCTTCGTTTTCAAGTTATTAATGAAAGTTTACAACGTAGGTGATTGGAGCTCATCCACAAATAAACTGATAATAAATCCTCAAAATATCCTCCTCTTACTTTAAACACGCATGCACTCGTCGAACCACAGACTGTCGAAGCCTTTCAAATACTTTCTGACGGTTTCGAATGGTTTCGCAGGCTTCCATGACATGTCGATGAAGAGTTTCTGCATCCGGGTGGTCTACTGTACAAACCAATTATAATAATAATCCAAAGGACTGAGGTCGGGGGAACGTGCAGGCCATGGAACTGGTCCTGCTCTACCTATCCATTTGTCATTGTAGATACCGGCCAGTGCATCTCGAACACAGACTGAAATTTGCTGGAGCTCCATCATGCATAAACAACATGTTTATTCTTATTTGCAGGGGCACATCTTCTATTAGGTCTTGGAGGGTGTTCTGAATAAAGTCCCTGTAAAACGTGCTGGCAACACAACGCCATCTGGGATACAATGAGACAAACGAACATTAATAATTCGAAAACGAAGGATTTTCGGACATATGTTTTTATGGTGTTTGAGGAAATCGAGGAATAGGTGGAACACCTAACACCCTTTCAATGTCCGCGACTACACCAGGCTTTATTATCTGGCCTTTGCCGTAAACACGTTGTTTGTTAAGTTGAGTGAGTTAGAACAACAAGTTTACCATCACCGCATGTTCCTAGCAATTAAGCGTAAGATTTTTGAGTTTGAAGCTCTACTCAAAAAGATACATGAGGTCAATTGGCACAAAACAGGACATAAATATTCTAACCTGAAGTCTAAGCTCCTGAGACTAAAAATGCGGGGCAGGAACACCAAGATGCTGAGCCCGTCATATAAGATGGTCATCAACAAATCTAGCATCAACTTCTCACCTGAAGAATTGGAGGTGTTAGAGAAAGGGTTTAAATTCGCTGTGGAATATGTGAAAAATGACGTAACTGGTTTCATCCTGGTCCTCTTAAAATGTAGGAACCGAGGTAACCCCGATTCCTTAGCGTTCAAAAATTTGTACAAGCAGCAGCCTCTAATGAATGTAAAAAACTTTAATGCCAGAGTCAGATCACACCTTAACAAGAAATTTAACAGTATTTGCAGTAACCTAAGCCAAAAAAATCATGTACCTAAAAGATGATAAATCGAACCACATCGTTTTTGTAGATAAAAATGGTTACTACGTTGAGGTTTAAAAATTAATAGACGAGGGGCCGTATGCTGAGCTTAAAAAAGACCGCCTTCCGAATCTGGCTGAAAAAAAAAAGCTGTCTCAAATAATATCAAGTCTCCATATTAATGCTCCATTAATGCTTCAATTCCATAATGCTCCAACCTATTGCTTGCTTCCTTCCAACCCTGTTATCCTGAGGCTTTTCTGTCTCTCTAAAACCCATAAAACGGGCAACAAATACAGGCCTATTGTCGATTGCATAGGTAGATTGGTATTAGATAAATATTTAGTCAAATTAAAACTTCCGGGTTGAGATTTTAGTATAAAAAACATCTTAAGATTCAGCAATGAACTCCAAAAAGTGTAAATTAACCAAGGAGACAAATTATTTTCTTTTGACATGGTTAGTTTGTTTCCCAGTATCCCAGTTGAGGAAGCCGTGTTAGAACTAGAAGATGTACACATGAATTGGATTTTACGTTGTTGAAAGTTAAAGATAACCTGGGAGAAGTTCGGGGGGAAATTGGAGGCAGACTATCGTTCGGCAAACAAGGTATTCTGGCAGACCGTGCGTCGCCTCCGTGGAAAGAAGTCTCTTTCATCACAAACTATTAAGAGTTAAGATGAGAGGCTTCTGAAAACGGAGGAGAGCGTATTGCATAGGTGGAAGGAATACTTTGCATCTCTTCTTAATCCGGTGACAGCAACAACATGAGGTGCTCCTTGGAGCAGAGAATAGTCATGGTAGTATCACCAAACCAGAAATCAGATGGCAATTAAGTCCCTGAAAACTGGCAAAGCAGCAGGTGAGGATGAATTCTGGTCTGAGATGTTAAAGGTCTGAATTCAGGATGGTGTGACATTACATTTCAGTTTAATGCAACGCGCCCGGCAGAGGCAAAATATTTTGTGTTTTGTCATGTGTGGGAGGTGTTTGTCTCGTGTGGGAAATTGTTTCGTAAGTGTTAATTTGTTTGGTTTGTCGTTTTCTCGCGTGTGTTTTAGTTTGTGAGCGTTTGTTTTTTAGGTTTGAGATCGTTTCGTTCTGCGTGCCGAGTTGCTTGGAGGGGGGCGGGGGAGGTGAGCGAGTGCATATGTGCGTATGTTGGATTTTGACTGACAAGGGAATCCCACATAGCCTATCCGCTTTAACAATGGAGTCTTTGTATGGTTACGTATGTTCAAATTTTTTCGTTTTCGCGGTTTATTCTGAAAGAAACAAAATGTTGCACTCTCTTATGCAAGCATATATAGTAGCTTCAGATGAGTAACATATTTAAATATGGTGGACATCTGTGTTATACATGTTCGAGTGATTACCTTGTGAGTTTTAGAGTTGTATGTTTAATTTGTTTGCTTTTTAGGTGCAGTGTGCTGTTTTCCTTTTATTGTGTTGTTATAAATCATTTTATTATAATTTTATTGCTGTTATGTTTTTAAAATAAATGTTTTGCTCAATTGCTTGTCCGCTGTCGTGTCCGTTATGGCAACACCTCCTAGACAGAAAGCCTCACAACTGAAAAGTCATGCATTGTTACATCATAAGTCGACCAAATTTAGGGTCTATTATTGATAGAAGTACGATCAATAATGGTCGAATTATGATGATGTAAAAATTTATGACGTTTCAGTTGTGAGGCTTTCTTTCCAGGAGGTGCTGGTTATGGGCGACAGCGCTCAGGCATTGTTGAGGCTGCCATTGTTTTCTCGGAGGTTTCCCGAGAAGATGATGACAGCCTCTTCGTTCATTGTTTAGTGACGTTTTTTTTTTTTCGATTCTGACTAAAGTTTTCCTTGAGTGATGATGTATAATTTTCCCGAGAGTTAAGAACTTGGTCGTGTACTCCGTATGACAGTATTTTCGAATGGCGGGTGGCCATATTTAAAAATGGGTGGCCATATTTCATTGTCTGCAGTTCTTGCTTAATTTATCAATATCGCCTCTCATTTTCATGCATAATTAACCGCAATAGGAAGTATTATTATTTTTTGGGATTTGTATTCCGTTTTTGCTGTTGATGAAAAGAGCATCGCTCCCCGTCGATGGAGTCTTCCCTGAGCATCGCAACCCCTCTACTATGACCAAGATCCCAAACCTGTTTCAGCAAACAATGTTGAGGTGCGGTCCATCAGGGGTTTGAGGCATCGCATTGAGGGCATTCGCTTTGGATTGTGGCTAGAAACAGAAATAAATACCATCCACACGAATCTATAAACAAGCAATGTTCTTTAATAACCTCGAACTATACTCTATCCAACGAAAGTTGGAGTAGGCGTATCCAGTTAAACTTCCTATTTCAATTGTTAGACATTGTTGCCAAAGTAGAATCAACAATGTCTAACAATTGAAATAGGAAGTTTAACTGGACACGCCCACTCCAATTTCGTTGACAGAATATAACTTACAAATTCACATTGATAACAATAGTGCAGTGGCTGTTACACTAAACGATAGATCATAACGCTATGTTCATGCATTAACATGGAGGGGCCCATCAATAAACTACATACAAGCTATTAATATTTGGCGAGAGTAGTCAATCAGCATACCATTGCTTAAAGCATTCAATAAGTGCAGCTCCATAATCAAGGAGTCACGGATTGAGCATACGTTAGCAAATTTAGTGCCGATAAACGAGATACAGCCCGCAGTGCACGCTCAACAAAAATCCGGGCTGTCAAATATTCATTGCTGCTGGACGCACGCACGCGCCACGTGAACCCTTTAAACGGACCAGGGGGGATCACAGGAACCCATGTGGCCCGATTCTTAAAGGCTTCTCTAAACCGCCCTCTTCGGCTCTATACAGACAACTGCCTTCTGCCCCCCTTCTGCTCTTATGAGGCTGCATTCCTTATTTTATACTAATTATTTTTCACGGCAACTAGCATCGAAAAATAAAATTATCTTAACATATATCTTTTACAGCAAGAGATTAACTGCCAAAGGGCAACATATGTCAGGATACATCGTTCGCTCGATAGAGCTCGGAACACACTAATAAAATCTGTTCTTAGCAGTTTCAAGCACAAGGGACTCTTCTAAAAAACACCTTTACATACGGGCAAGTTCACGAAAAAACGTCACGCATGAACCAATGGTCGGCATAATGCCATCACGATGCAGCCTCTCCGTCGCGGTGATAAAGAGATAGAAAAAAGTTCACTCACCCAGCACTGACTTTACTTTGCACAGGTTGTGGGCTTCTCTGCCCGATTCATAAACTTACAAACAGTAGGCTGGCGCGTCATCAGCGAAGACTCCATCGACGGGGAACGATGCTCTTTTCATCAACAGCAAAAACGGAATACAAATTCCAAAAAACGGCCTAATAATACCTCTTACTGCGTTTAATTCTGCATGAAAATTAGAGGCGATAATGATAAATTAAGCAAGAACTGCAGACAATGAAACACTGAATGTTCATCACAGAGAGTTTTCATTTTAAAATATGGCCACCCGCCATTCGAAAATACTGTCGTATGTAATACACGACCAAGTTCTTAACTCTGGGGAAAATTATACATCATCACTCAAGGAAAACTAAAGTCACAATCGAGAAAAAAAACCATAGCGTCACAAAGCAATGAACCGAGGCTAACGAGAAATACAGGCTCCGGCACTGAAAAGTCACCTGACCAAGATAGGTCTATTAACAATCCAACCTTCATTGTCTCCAACAAATGAAAAAACACAGATTGTTAAAATACAAGATGGAAATGGACTCGACAGCGGCCAAGCAATTGAGCAAAACGTTTATTTTAAAAACTTAACAGCAATAAATTTATAATAAAATGATTTATAACAACACAATAAAAGGAAACAGCACACTGCACCTAAAAATAAAAACAAATTAATCATACAAGGCTAACACTCAGTCAAAAGCCAACGTATGCACATACGCACTCGCTCACCCCACCCAAGCAACTCAGCACGCAAAACAAAACGATCTCAACATGAAAAAAATCAAACGCTCACAAACTAAAACACACGCGATAAAACGACAAACCAAACAAATTAACACTTACGAAACAATTTCCCACACGAGACAAACCTCCCACACATAACACAAAATATTTTGCCTCTGCCAGGCGCGTTGCATTAAACTGACATGTAATGTCACAATGGTATCCTATGGCTAACTCGGGTGTGTCAGTTTGCTTGGATATCCGGCCAAGCCCCTAACCAATGGCAGGCAGGAATTGTGATCCCTATCTTCAAAAAAGGAAGATCAGAGAGATTGCAACAACTATCAAGGCCTCTCTTTGCTCAGCATAAGTGTCTGGAGAAGAGAAGTCAGTAAATACACTGTCGGCGGGTCTGTGTGGTTTCCGATTTGGCTGAAGCAGGACGGATCGCATCTTTGCTCTAAGGCATATCTTTGAGAAATCCTGGGAGTATGCAAAAGATGTCTACGCTTGGTTTGTGGACCTAGAAAAAACATATGGTAGAGTTCCTCGGGAGAAGCTCTGGCAAGTGTTGCAAGATTATGGAGTGGATGAGCAGTTATAGTTGCTATCATGTCTCTGTACGAAAGCTCTGAGATATGTATCCGGATAAATGACATTAAGTCAAGACCGTTCACCGTGGGTGTTGGACTCCGTCAAGGTTGCGTAGTGTCGCCCTTCTTGTTCATTATCTTTATGGACTGGATAGACAGGGGCAGCCGAGGCGAAGAACGTGTTTTTGTGGGCGACTGGCTTGGTGGAGAGGTTGCTCTTTGTTGACGACCTTGTCCTCCTTGGGTCTTCTCGCACCAACCTTCAGCATGCACTAGACCAGTTTGCAGCCAAATGTGAAGAGACTGGGATGAAGATCTGTGTGGCTAACAAGGAGACTCCCCGAAGTTGATGAAAAAAATTGTACGAGTAGATTATTTCAAATTAAGCTCTCATACATAGCCATTCGACGCGCTTCTCAAAATTTGCAGAGAAAATAAAAACTTTAAAAAAAAAATTAAACCGACGAAAAAAGAAACTGAAAAGGGAAAAATAAATTAAATCTTGCTAGCACCCCGATGGTCAGGTGACTTTTTCGCTTCCAGGCCTTGTTATCTCGTTGGCCTCGATTTCGACCAAATTTAAGGCTTATTATTGGTAGAAATATGATTAACAATGGTCGAAATATGATGATGTAACAATGTATGACGTTTCAGTTGTTTGGCTTTCTTTCTAGGAGTTGTTAGGTCACGTGACTTTTCCGTGCTGGGGCAAAACCTCCTAGAGAGAATGCCTGCGGACAAAAGGTGTATACATTGTTACATCATCATCAAGCGGCTATTGTTAATCGTATTTCTACCAATAAAAAGCTCTAAATTTGGCCGCTTGATGATATTGTAAAAATGTATACACCTTTTATCTGCAGGCCTTCTCTCTAGCAGATGTTGGCTGGGGCCCGTTATATCGTTGGCCCCGCCTTTTCGTGCTTTTGAAAACCTTAAAAAAGGTCATATTGATTCAAATTCGGTAATCTACGAAGTTTATAACTATTTTTATATATTCATTCTTGCCATGTTGTTTCTTCTTGTTTGAAATATTACATGCCATATTTTAGCATGGAAAGTTCAATGAACAGTCAGGGTTCTACTAAACCAGGTGCCTTGAAACCAATTTCGACTATCATTAATTTTACGTTATATTCATTCATGACACATCATTCCAAGTTGTTTTATACAGGGTGATTCAATCAATTTCTGACCATTTCAGTACTATGATCTATTGATCCATTAATGTTTACAAACATAGCATTTCAGTATGATATTTTAGGCAGTTCGGAGTTTTTATTCCCGTGGAAAAGTCTTGATGATATGCTCAATGTGGCCACCACGAACGTTTTGAACTGCTCGCAGCCGAATGGTGAAGTTGATCACAACTCTCTCCAGGATTTCTGCATCGACAAGCGTGCAGCAATCGACGTTGCTTTGTCGCAGCTGGTCTAGGGTTCTTGGTGCTGTAGTGAACACACTGTCTTTAAGGAACCCTCAGAGATAAAAATCACATGGGTTTAGGTCAAGACTCGTAGGGGGCCAAAGAAAGCCACCCCCGAATCGATCTGGAAACCTGTTTGAAATGACACGATTTCGAATTTCTGATTGAGAAAGTCTAGCACTTCATTAGTGGTGTGAGCGGTATACGCCTCCTTCGCAGCTTGGGGATGAAGAAGGTTTCCAACATGTTAAGGTAAGCCTGTGACGTTACGGTGCCCTCAAAAAAGAACGGACCAATGATGCCTCTTTTGGAAATCGCGCACCAAGCCATAACCTTTCGTGGATGAAGAGGTGACTTATGGATCTCATGAGGGTGCTGGGAACCCCAAGAACGAACGTTGTGTTTATAACGTCACCTGACAGATGGAAGAAGGCCTCATCCGACACCCACAGGTTGTCCACAATGTCCTGATTAGCTTCCAATTCTGCTCCAAACTCCATCGCAAATTGTTGTCGCTTCTGTCTTCCAGTGTCTGTTAACCCCTGATAAACATGGATCTTATACGGGAACAGGTGTAAATCCTTTCCCAAAATTCGCCACGTTGTGGTAAAAGACAGCCCTTCTTCAATGGATAGGCGGCGAACAGATTTTTTGATAGGGGAATCGACCAACCTTGTGCGAACATTTTCGACAACTTCGGCCGTTCGAACACGAGCTTTGCTCCCGCCTGTTTTCTTACCTTTAACACATCCAGTGGCACGAAATTGCTTGACAAAATCCATGATTGCTTGCCTGCCTGGTGCGTCTCGACATTATACTCCTTCCGGAACTTTCTTTGCACGGTTACAGATGATTTTGTCTCGAAATACCATTCGACAACCTTGCATTTCTGCTCTGTTGATAAAGCGTGCGCCATTTTTCAACAATACGATTTTCATGCAGCGCTATTGCAACAATACAAACTTCAACTATTTAGAAATTCGATATGGCGCTCATATTCTTTCAATTGTTTACCCCTAATGCACGTCATTCGAGTGAAATGGTCAGAAATTGACTGAATCACCCTGTATATTACATGCTATATTTTAGCATTGAAAGTTCTATTGAACCACAATGGTTCAACTAAACCAGGTTCCTTGAAACCAATTTCGACTATCATTAATTTTACAACATATTTATTCATGGCCCACAAAGCAAGCATAGACCTCTTTTGCATACTCCCAAGATTTTTCAAAGATTTGCCTTAGAGCAAAGATGTAATCCCTCGTGCTTCGGCCAAGTCGGAAACCACACTGCTCCCTAGACAGTTAGGAGTCCACTATTTCCGGACATCTCTTCTCCTTCCGGACACTTAGCGTACACTTTCCCAGGAATGTTGAGCAAAGAGATGCCTCGATAGTTGTTGCAATCTCTCTGATCTACCTTTTTGAAGATAGGGATCACAATTACTGTCTGCCATTGCTTAGAGGCCTGACCAGATATCCAAGCAACCTGACACACTCGAGTCAGCCACAAGATATCATCTTAAGGCCTTTAACATCTCGAAACGAATTTCATCATCACCTGCAGCTTTGCCAGTCTTCAGGGATTTAATTGCCCATCTGACTTCTGCTTCGGTGATACTACCGTGACTATTCTCCGCTCCAAGGTGCACCTCATGTGCCTCAGCTGTTGCTGTCACCGGATTAAGAAAAGATGTAAAGTATTCCTTCCACCTACGCAACACGCTCTCTTCCGTTTTTTGATCTGCACTCTTAATAGTTTGTGATGAAAGAGACTTCTTTCCACGGAGGCGCCGCACGGTCTGACAGAATACCTTGTTTGCCGAACCATAGTCTGCCTCTATTTTCTCCCCGAACTTCTCCCAGGCCTTGGCTTTAGCTGTTGATACTGTCTTTGCTGCTGCTTTTCGCGCATCAGTGTACCGCACTTGACTCGAAGGTGACTTATTTGCAAGCCATAGCAAATAGGCTTCCTTCTTTGCCTTGACAGCTTCTTGGACTTCACCGTTCCACCATGCAGTCCTTCTCTCACCGCCCTGCGCCACTCTCTCCCGCCTACGACCACAGCACAATGCACCCGAAGTAATCACAACAGTTTTAAACAACTGCCACTCCTCTTCAACAGTACCACGATCACTGGGTAGTTCTTTAAAACTTGAAGATATGTTATCTGCAAAGGTCTTGCTCACAGCTCTATCCTCCAATGCCTCCCATTGATGCGCCATGTCTGTCTGAACCTAGCGTTTCGCTTGATTGGCATGGATTCAGAGAAATTGCAAGGTGCAGACAACATGGTGGTGATCACTTGATAGCTCTGCCCCTCTTCTCACACGAGTATCCAATACCGATCGGAATAAGTCGGCTATACGATTACAAAATCAATCAGTGACTTCTGGTCCATTGCATCCCTGTATCAGGTATACTTATGGACATCCCTGTGCTGGAAGAGGGTATTTGTGATGGAAAGTCCATTGATGCAACAGAGATCCAACAAGCACCTCCCATTCGCATTTAAATCGGGTTTACCATTCCTCTCTTTCACGCCTTTCCACGTTTGGTCATCAGCCCCTATGTGTGCATTGAAGTCGCTCACCAGGATGACAGAATCTACGCAGATCCCTCTCCTGCTAAGAGCAGCATCAACTTCATCTAGAAAGAGTGGGTACTCTGTAACTGCATTCGGAGCATATGCATCGAATAAAGAGAGAGACCGTTTCCCCAGCTGAAGCCTCAGGAGACAGTCTTCCACCTAAGGGAGTCCAATCTGCAACATAATCTGCCAGCCGGGTACTTATGAGTATACCCACTCCCGCCTGGGCAGTCATGTTAGGGTCGACACCTGAGTAGAAGAGCTTCCACCCACCTTCTAAGTCCACAGTTCCACAACCCGGACGTTTCGTGGAGGTAATACCTATGATATCCAGTCAATATCGTTTGGCTTCCTCCACTAACTGATTCCTTTTCTGTCATGGAGAATACGTTCCAAGTGCCGATTGACAGCACCTGATCCGTTGTCGCTTTACCCGTTTCTCCTCCTGGGTAAAGTCATGTGCTGTCCCCGACCGTTTCCCCAAGCGCATAGCGAGTGCACTGGTGGGGCTTCTTGGAGGCATTGCTCCGAGATAACAGCCGGGAGACTGTCGACTTTTTTTCGAACGAGAGCCTCCGCCTAACTCCCGAACTTGGGTTACTTTAACCTGCGTCATTCACGATGCATTATGAATTCTCTCATTCGTCGACATCATGAGATATATGTTTGTTTGGATACTCTTCGTCTCACTTCTCAACCATGGCCTTTCTGGTAAGGGTGACCTTAAGTAACAGTGCTACAACCAGCATAGCTCATAGAATCCCTGAAGCACCCAAACCCCTGACCCACGGTAAGGGGGCATCCACTCAGGGGTTTGTAGACCTCGAAAAAGCATATGACAGAGTTCCTCTGGCAAGTGTTGCAAGAGTATGGAGTGGATGGGCAATTACTGATTGCTATCATGTCTCTGTACGAAAGCTTTGAGATGTGTGTCCGGATAAATGGCATTAAGTCAAGACCATTCACCGTGGGTGTGGACTCCTCCAAGGGTACGTACTGTCGCCCCTCTTGTTCATTATCTCTATGGACTGGATAGACAGGCGCAGCCGAGGCGATGAGCGTGTTTGTGTGGGCGACTGCCTGGTAGAGAGGTTGCTCTTTGCTGACGACCTTATCCTCCTTAGATCTTCTCGCACGAACCTTCAGCATGCATTAACCCGGTTTGCAGTCAAATGTGAAGAAGCTGGTATGAAGATCAGTGTGGCTAAAACTGAGGTTCTGGTCCTTTCAAGACAGCTTGCTCAGTGCGCTTTCCATATTAGGGGAGCCTCATTGAGACAGGTGGAAAAATTCAAGTATCTCGGGATTGCATTCACGAGTGATGGACGGCATGAGAAAGAATTGGATGCTCGGATTGGTGCAGCAAGCTGTGTCAGACGTGAACTGTGGCGATGCGTGGTTACGAAACGCGAGCTGGGCAACAAAGCCAACCTCTCCGTCTTCAAATCTGTGTTTGTCCCCATTCTCACCTATGGCCATGAGGCTTGGGTAATGACCGAAAGAGTGCGATCGCGGGTACAAGCGGCCGAATGTGAGATTTCTGAAAAGGCGTGGCAGGTGTTACCCTACTAGATGGAGTGCACAGCAGCACAATAAGGGAGTCTTTAGGTGTTGAGTCGCTACTTCTCCGCATTAAGAGATCTCAGTTGCGCTGGTATTGCCACGTGATACGGATGCTACAAACTGGCCTTCCTAGGCAGTTTTTTTTTAGAACCAGGTGGCTAGACTACATGGAGAATCTGGGTTCGAGTCGCTTGGGTATTAACAAGGAGGACATGCGCCTGATGTCGGTACATTGTGATCACTGGAGATTCTCCATAGGGCTGCTGCCCCCGCGACCCTAACGGATAAGCGGGTTTGAAAAGTAAGTAAGTAAGTATTCATTCGTGGCACATCATTCTAAGCTAAGTCGTTTGATATATTACGTGCCATATTTTAGCAATGAAAGTTCCAAAGAACCATAATGGTTCCACTAAACCAAGTGCCTTTGACCCAATTTCGACTTTCAATGATTTTACGTTATATTTATTCATGAAACATCATCCCAATTTGTTTGATGTTTTACATGCCATATCTTATCATTTAAAATATTCGAGGGTGTCATATGGGTACAATTAGAGCACGTGCCATTGTTTCGATTACAACCATTTTCAAAATGGTTCATTCCCGGAACCATTTATATACTCGTCTATCTTGTCATGACAATTTGTTTGATATATTAATACAGGGTGATTACAAAAGATCTTCACACATTTAAAAAATTATTACATCAAAGCTATTCAGAATATAGACACACCACATACGGATTCTTAAAGAAAAACTGTTGAAGTTTATTGTGACATAGTTAAAGATGTTCAATATGCCCCCCTGTCGTCGAATTCTCCCAAACCCACAATAACATGTCTCCATCAATCCCATGTATCGCTACCGTAATGCGTTCTTTCAGCT
Source organism: Rhysida immarginata (assembly GCA_023313115.1). Taxonomy (NCBI): domain Eukaryota; kingdom Metazoa; phylum Arthropoda; class Chilopoda; order Scolopendromorpha; family Scolopendridae; genus Rhysida; species Rhysida immarginata. The sequence goes on along the minus strand of JAHWFO010083123.1, from coordinate 1,295,165 downwards.
CGTCTAGGTTACGGGGGAGGGGTAGGGTGAAGACCTTCTCCTTTACACACCCCCATAAAAAGAAATCACAGCGGTGGATTGGTCGAGCAAACAATAACCTGGAACTTGCAAAGTGGCCACCGCGGAGCCCCGACTTCACACTTGATAAGTGGACCTTCTTTAACTGTGTCACAATAAACTTCAAGAGTTTTTCTTTAAGAATCCCTATGTGGTGTGTCTATATTCTGAATAGCTTTGATGTAATAAATTTTTAAAGTGTGAAGTTCTTTTGTAATCACCTTGTATATCTCTTCATTGAAAATTGCTAGGTGGAGTCGTTTAGGTACTATTTGTGCACGTGCTATTGAACTATTTGGATAATATTTGTTATTGGTTCGTGGCATGTACTATGTTCATCGATTCACGAAAATAGTAATGAATAACTGCTTCTATCTCGTCATTATGATTTGTTTAATATATCTTCTATCTATATAAAGAAGGATGTTTGTGGGTCTGTCTGTTGGTCTGTCTGTTGGTCTGTCTGTGGGTCTGTCTGTGGGTCTGTTTTTTATACAAATCTACAGTTTTATTCCGATCTTGATGAAATTTCGCATACATGACCTTCAAAGCATAAGGAAGGTCACTGTCTACCTCAGATTTCGGAAAAATAATAAATATCGATAAAAAATCGATATTCATGGTTATGGCAAGGCATATTAATGAGAAATATCTCATGACCAACAATGCAAGGCAAAGTTTGTACAACAATAGGTATCAACAATGGTATCAGCACGCAATTCACAAACACACTGCATGAACGAACAATCAATATCTCATGACTAACAATGAAAGGAAAAGATTGTGCAAGTGTAATTATCCCGGGCAACGCCGGGTACCTCTTCTAGTCTATCTATATATATAAAGAAGGATGTTTGTGGGTGGTTGGGTGGGTCTGTTTGTCTGTATGTTTTTTATACAAATCTATAGTTTTATTCCGATCTTGATGAAATTTCGCATACTTGACCTTCAAAGCATGAGGAAGGTCACTGTCTACTTCAGATTTAGGAAAAATAATAAATATCGATAAAAAATCGATGTTCATGGTTATGGAAAGGCATATTAATGAAAAATATCTCATGACCAACAATGCAAGGCAAAGTTGGTACAACAATAGGTATCAACAATGGTATCAGCACGCAATTCATAAACACACTGCATGAACCAACAATATATATCTCATGACCAACAATGCAAGGCAAAGTTTGTGCAACAATAGGCCCATTGTGTTCGCATCAACAATGGTATCAACGCGCAATTCACCAATAACAATGAGCACAGAATGATGATGTAAAGTTAAAGCAATCTTTCCAAGAATTATAACAATGAACATAAAATGATAATGTAATATGGATAAGTTTCAATTTGTAACAATGCATAGAATTCCTGTTATTCAGGCTTTTCTTAGAAAAGAGAGTTCTTAGTACTTAACAATTTCTTGAAAATCTTTAAAAATGATCAGTAACTGGAGATAATGGAGAGTTAGCAGACTATTGAGAAAGAGTGGAAAGACGACAGAGGAAGCAATCCTTTAGCTCCGTGCTGTATTGAGCAAATGGGAAGCAAGTAAATAGAAGAATCGGCGACCGCTAGACTGCACAAAGTGATGAATGGCCAAGTTTTGCTTCAAGACATCGAGAGAAGTGTGGAAATTGCAACAACACTAAGTATACATCGGAGGTAAGATTACGTAAGTAAGAAATTACGACCTAGCAGTGGCATCCTTGGAGAGGTCCAGCCATTGTGAGCCTTTAAAAAGACTTTTTTCGAATTTTCATTAAGAATTTTTACTGTATTAATTCTAAGCATTTTCATGTGTTTATTTTTAAGATATTGCAAAATTTAATTTAATTTTTTGAGATTGTTCTGTTTACATCCAAGTGTAATTATCCCGGGCAACGCCGGGTACCTTTGCTAGTTCTTAATATCTCTTGCCATTGAAAATTGCTTGGCGGGAAAATTGAGGTACCATTTGTGCACGTGCCATTGAACCGATTTAGATAATATTTGTGATTGGTTTATGCCATGTATCATATTCATTGACTGACGAAAATAGATTTTGAAAATCTTTCATAGCCTCGGAAGAGTTAGAGTTACGGACGGATAGACAGACACATTTTCCCACACTGATAATGACGCATAAAGTAATTTTCGGTACATAATAAACCATTAAGGAATGACATAACCAAGTAGAGAAAAGTTAAACTAAACCATTCGCGGAACCATAGTTTAAACCGCCCTTTGTTATTATTGTAAGTTTCTAATCGACCATAATTATCCATTAAACCACGTACTTTTGAACCACTTTGGATTATCATTAATTTTACCTTATATTCATTTATGACACATCATTCCAAGTTGTTTGATATATTACATATTACATGCTATATTTTAGCATTGAAAGTTCCAGTGAACCATAATGGTTCTGCTAATCCAGGTTCCTTGGAATCAATTAGGACTATCATTAATTTCACGTTATATTCATTCATGACACATCATCCCAATTTGTTGGATATTTTACATGCCATATGTTATCATTGAAAAATATTTGAGGGTGTCATAAGGGTACCATTACAGCATGTACCATTGTTTCGATTACAACCTTTTTCAGAATGGTTCTTTCCCGGTACCATATTTATTAATTGACGAAAATAGTAATTTATATCCGTGTCATTACGATTTGTTTAATATATTAATATATCTCTTCATTGAAAATCTCTTCATTAATATATCTCTTCATTGAAAAGGTACCATTTATGCACGTGCTATTGAACGATTTGGATAATAATTGTTGTTGGTTCGTGCCATGTACCATTTTTTTCGATTGACGAAAATAGTAATAATAACTGCTTCTCGTCATTACGATTTGTTTGATAGAAAAAAGTCAATACGTGAAAATCAATCATCCCCCATTTTTTCACCCTTAGGGGTGGAAGTTTTCCCCCCAAAATTAAATGGGACCAATTTCGAGGTATACTGTATCTAATAAAAAAAGAATCATCAAAATCGGACTACACCGTAAAAAGTTATGCGTGGTCATACATAAAAAAATATATCGCGTCGACTTGAGAACCTCCTTTTTTTTATAAGCTTTTAATAACTTTGCTGTGTTAGTTTGTTTAGGTCATATCTTGTAATCAATATTAAACCAACTTTCCGACAAGCTAGGGAGCTGCAATTTGACACACTTATGCAGAATCGATGACAATTTATGATAAAGAAAAAAATTTTCAAATCGGTTCGTTGGTTCGTGTTCTAATGGTACTAACTCATTACTACGAATTGATTGTTGTAACAATTGGAAATTTCGTTATGGCAAGAGTAAATGTATCTATTGTTTATTGTTGCAAAATTAAGCTGTATTGTTGCCACTAAATAAAACATTATAAAAGCTTGGTTTGATAAAACCTTTTTCCTCTTAACTTGTTTTTCGTCGGTTAAAAAATCATTAGTTTTTTACCAATTCAGATTAAGTAGAACTACTTACATTGTTGCAATTACAAACAACAGCTTAAAGTGGCTCAGTGGTAATGCGTTGGTTTCTGGTGAAAACAACCTACGTTCGATTCTCGTGGAGGCACTGATGGTGTTTTTCCTCCTGAAATTTTCCTTAATATATATATGAGTTAAATGTAACTCTTTTTAAACATAATCGCAGTTTTCCAATTCATTGTCGTTATTTTTCGCAATTATTATAGAAGGAAAGCGAAAGAAATGATTGGTTGGTTGGTTGATTAGAATTTTTGGCATCAACTACTAAGGTCATTTTGCGCATTTTACACAAGTTATATCTGTAGCAGCCCGGGACACAATGCCCACGCCAAGATTCGAACCCACGACCACTCAGACTCGAGAACTAGAAAGCCTACGCCTTAGCCCTCTCGGACACCTGGTTTGGTTTTGTTTGGTATTAACGTCCTTTTCAACTGCCATGGTCATTTCAGGACGGCGTTATAGGGGCCGCAAATTTTGCCTCGCAAGGGTTCTTTAACGTGCAGCTGGCAAACGAAGGAAGTGCGGGACCAACGGCTTTACTTCCCTTCCGAAGGAAGTGCGTGATCTCAGGCTTTTCCCCCTGAAAAAATCCTCGTCGTCCTCGGCCGGGGTCGAACCCGCGTCCTCGGGCATCAGAGGCATCATGCAACCACTGAGCCACTCGCATATTTTAATTAATAAGCTATGAATGAACAACTATAAATTTTTAAAAATTAAAAGCACATGATGCCGGATAATTATTTTAGCCAAAGAAATCTGCAATAAAATCTTTAAAATTTGTGACAAGTAATATTTATTTTTTTGAAGAATGCAAAAACCTTAATAAATATTCACATGCAGGTAAAGAGATGTAGAGACGCAATAGTAAATTTCCATTGCTAGCAAATTTCAGCTCCTAGAAAATAGGAGATCGTAACTTGTCACATATATGCTAGCCGCTCTTTGTTTTTCCTTGTGATAAGGACATGTAAAAAGGTTTCCTTCATGCCATTACATATGAAGCAAGCAATTCTGCATATCAAGATGACTCAAAATTTTAAATCTCAAAATTAGAACTTGCAAGTGCAAAAGTGTGCGAAAAATTGTTGAAGGACGCAAATTATATCCCTATAAATTCTTCATTGTACATTGTTTCAACAACTGTTGAATTAATTAGCAATGAGTTATTTATGCGTGTCGTGGATATGATTTCGGAAATGAAAATTCTAGAGACTGATGACTTAGACAATGAGCCATACGACAAAGAAGAACAGTTTTCGGAATGTACACCAGAATCTGTATCGACTTCGGATAGTGATTATATTCCATTGCCTAAAAAGAACAAAAGACATCCAATAACTTTTGAACAAAATAAAAGAGCTGTAATTATTGCAAATAATCGCTATTATTACTTTAAAAAATGGCCATATTACGGTGAACTATTTTTAGAAACAAAGAGACTAAATAGCAAGTTTGGTAATTAATTTATTTAACACCTACGCGTTTCGTGGAAACCACATCTTCAGGGTAGGATACAACTACGTTCTGTCAAGAACGGAGGCCTGTTTTTATGGCCATACCCCTCCAATCAGAAAACTTTCTCATTGGAGGGGTTTACAACAGCAGGAAATCCAATCATCATATAATAATCAAGTACAAGGTAATCATGCCATTGGATTTATTCATAATAAGAAAATAGAATGAAAATAAAATGAAGATTAAAATATGAGTTTGCACTACTAGCTTCACTAACTTGATTAGGTTACAGTAAAGATGAATTTGAACCATAGTTTAATTAACCAAATGTAACTAATGAGATTTTATAAAAAGAAGCGCTTTTTCATGGCCAAAGGGAAAATATAGATCATACATACTCTTTTGTCGAATCAAATGGTCTTGCTTCTTTGGGATTTGAGCTGGTTGATCTTCTGCCGATGTTTGTGCCTCAAATGGGAATCTTCGAACGTGATCGCGTCATTTTTGGGGACAATACTAACTGAATTTTACGAAAACTATCATTATTTAAGTTGGGTCGCAACTATGATAACTTTCATTAAAAAGCCTCGGTTAACGAGCAAAATTAAAGTTATAACTTCTGCACCATGAATGGAATAAAAGAAAATAAAAATTTAACTAAACGAATTTTGATGTTCCCTTCATGACGGACGCCCGTGAGTCGGACACAGATAGCAAAAGAGTTGCTATCAGTCGGATGACAAAGATCCAACCCCGCCACTTACGCTTCGGTACGCCCACACATGAGAGGGCTGGAATTGGAAAAAAGCCGCTGGTGTTCTGTACGGTGCAAGATCCCAGAGAACACTCAATCTCTCAAAATTACAAGTTCCCTCGTTCGAGAAGGGGTTTGGAAACGACCAATCAGCATTTGATTATGTCGTCAGAGATCTGGAATTTTGAGGTTCAATCATGAGGTCAAAAATGAAGCTAAAAGCTTGTTTCTGGACTCTTGAATAGGTGCCAAGTCGACTCGCGACCACCTGCAAGGGAATGGTGTTGTCGAGGAGAGGGTCATTAATCTGCTTTCTGCTGCTCTTAACTGTTGTTGCGGGTAAACTTTCTTCCTTAGATGCTTTAACCTCACCCCCGCGATTCGTTCTTCTTCTCTAAGCTGGCTCGCTTCCTTTCGCCAGTCGTAATTTACAAAAGGCTTCTAGCTGCCTCAAATAGAAGCGTCAATAACCTAATAGCTTATCCCCCAGGAACCTTCATCGTTGTCAAGAAAAAAGGGCTGAATACTGAGAGCATTCCAAGCTCATGCAATAAACAAACTTGAAAAGAGAGGGAGACATTTCTTCAGACAAAAAAAGAGCTCCTAACTTACAACAAAATTATTTATCCAATTCTAGAAATTTAATAAAAGAGGGATAGATTCTCCTCTGTAACCCGTCTTTTAGTTCAATAATGCTCAAATAAACAAATCAATGGTGGTAATAAGCAGAAATAAGAATAAATTAATATTCAGAATTCTATTCTCATTTGAAAAAGCATGACTATAAACTGGATCGCCACACCACACTTACCAGGATTGGTCAACTCTACTATGGTATAGTTTTCCTGATTGGTCTGTTTTAACTTTACTTCTGTATAAATTTGATGGTTTCTCTGTTTAATCAACAACAGCAACGAGGACGATGATCAGGACGGACTGGCTCTTCGAGTTATCACCAACTCTCATTTCAGGTATCATCTCATTGCTCTCATATCACGATGCGCACTTTTCAGGGTGATATTCACCATCTGTTATGTCTTATGTGCTGGTCCCTGGCGTTGGAATTAATATTCCCGTAAGCCAATACATCATGACGCTCACTATCGTTTTGGGTCCCTGGCGTAGAATTAATTTTCTCGCAAACGTGATTGTTCTATGTTCTTTAAGCTAAGTGCGTCCTTCTTAGGAGGGCTTCTTTAGCACACACAAAGCTGTGAGGTAACTCTCTCCCCCCTAGTTCTCTACAATTCTCTTTTAGAACTATGATGGCTTCGTCCAAATTAACCATGTTGCAGTCGGCTAAAGAGTCCTTGCAAGCGGCGGATGGTAAAACTGTATCCTGTGAAAAGGCCTACCGGGATGCCTGCTTGGATGCTAGGTCTTCTGCTTTCGACCTAGTATTTAACGAAATGCTAGAGTCACTCCGAGATGAAATAATCACAAAGTATAATACATTGGAGGCCAAGGTGAATGCCCAAAATAAATGTATAGAAGATAAGTTTGATGGGATCAACTTGCAAATTAATAACGAGATAAGTGGCCTTCAAACATTCTTTCAGCAATGTTCAGCTGTTCCGAAGGCAGGAAACTCCACGGAAAATAAATTAGTTGATTACAGCAAGGTAAATAATGTTTTTAAAAGTATTTCTTGTGCTAAAAGTGTGGAGTCTATGGACATAATAGATAATAGTGACTGTTCATCAAACGGTTGCTGTGAAAGAAGTCACTCTGATGGAACCGATGGAGAAATGGAAGACAAAACCTGGACTGTTGTACGTAATAAAAACTTCAGAAAGGGCAGAGGATCGATAGCAGCCGCCACGTAAGTTGAACGATCTTTTTGACATGCACAGTAAGTCATCTCATCAATATACTTTGTCTGGATTTTACCCATGATGCACTTGTTCTACTATAGTAATGGTGGAGATATCGTTGAAACATGGAAAGCCTATTAAAAGTCATAATATAAAATAAATTGCATTCGAATCGACTATTCTGCGTCATTTTTTAATTTATTAATTTATTAATTTCATTTATTAATTTCATTTATCTATTTAAAAGAAAAAACGAAAATAGAAACTAAATATAAATACGAAAACAACGTTTAGAAAACGAAAGCGGATGTTTCATGGAATAGCTAAGCGATTTACTTCCCGTTAACGTCTATTGGCTGGTGTTAGAAATGACGTCATTCTGTCGTTCAGTTTATGTGGCGGCAGCTATAAAGACCGTCTCTAGAAGTCGTCAGCGCGTCTAAAAAGAAGAATCTGAAGAATGGACAGAGTCGCTCGGCTAATGAAGACCAAAGGATCACAAAGAAGTATATCCCGCCGATTATCGTGCGGATTCATGGCGTGCCATTTAACACGATTTTAACTGAGGTCGAGCAGCATGTTCCAGAGGAAAAGATTACTGTTCATACGGGCAGAGCTGAAATCGTTAAAGTAAATATGAACATAAGAAATTCACAACAGGTTAGGCTTTGCCATTAAGTCTGACAATATTTAAAAAATTCAGCATCATCAACTTAAGTCTGAGAAAGTGTTGAAATACGTGATTCGCAATGTGGATGTTACGTATGATCTGGATGAGTGCCCCAAGATTAAAGGACAAGACACCCCAAAGTGCATCAGATATGGTGGACAGTGCACGTCAAACTACAAGAAATTTCGAAAATACCCCCAGGTTAAAAGGATGCTTAGTTCCAAAATGACAGCTGACATATTGTCAGATCGTCAAATGGAGAAAAAAAATAAAAGAGAAAAAGTCGACGATCTAACTCGAAAACCAGATCGAGGGAGAAATAGGAGTAAGAGAAACAAGATTATGTAAAAAGGGTTTTATCAAACCAAGCTTTTATAATGCTTTATTTAGTGGCAACAATAAAGCTTAATTTTGCAACAATAAACAATAGATACATTTACCTCTTGCCATAACGAAATGTCCAATTGTTACAACAATCAATTCGTAGTAATGAGTTAGTACCATTAGAACAGGAACCAATGAACCGATTTAAAAAATTTTTCTTTATCATAAATTGTCATCGATTCTGCATAAGTGTGTCAAATTGCAGCTCCCTAGCTTGTCGGAAAGTTGGTTTAATATTGATTACAAGATTTGACCTAAACAAACTAACACAGCAAAGTTATAAAAAGCTTTTAAAAAAATACGCGCTAAAGAAGAAATCGGGTACCCTGCCACTCTGGGAAGAAAGTAGAAGATGCGCGAGAGAGAGAAGGAAGAAACCAAGCCGCGGATTGGTGAAGAAGGGGGAGGCGCAAGAGACAGTGAAAAAAAAGAGACAGAGTTTGGGAACCGGAGAGAAAGGACGGAAAAAGGAGGAGAAATATGGAAACATGTTGGCCATAGGAGAAAAGGGAAGGAAAGCGGAGAAGAAAGGCAGAGAAAAGATTCTCATTATGTTTCGAAGAATAAAGTGCTTTCCGCCAGCCCGAGGAGAAGAAACGAATGTGGGAGAGACAGGTGTTGTTTCGGAAAAGCGAAGAACGCATACGTCTCAAGCGTGTGTGTTTCCAACCGGCCTAATCTTGAAAGATTTGAATCTCCAGCCCGTGTGTCGAAAGGACAGCGTTATCACATAGTTTCTTATGACCTATCTGATATGTCACACGAATACAAATGCAAATTTATTCATTTGAATTCGTTTTGAACTTGATTTTATAATCAGTTCCTGTCAATTTCACTTCTTTTGTAATTATCTTATATTCAATTTCATTATGCGTTTTCTCTTGTTATACATTTTAAAGCATTTAGTCTTAAAATATAATTAAGCCTATTTCTCATTGTTCCGACCCGCCAAGTTTCAGAGCGTCATTTGTATCGTGTGCAAAAGAAAGAAACGAAAGTTTCTCACGAACGCACCTTTCTTATCCTTGGTGCGGTCGAAAGTAATGATTGGTCGGTTTGAAGTTTTCCCGCGCAGCGAGTGTTGTTTATAAAACGGGAAAAAGCTGAACTCACTCTCTCTTCTCTCTGTGCTGTTGTTCTCATCTCTCTCGCACGTGTGCACTCCTTCGTGGGAGGTCTCTCAACTGAGTCCTGTCACTATAATTCCTGTCAAATGTGCTCTTTGAATAATGATTCCAATGCAAAGTAGCATATTTGATTTCTCAATTATCTATGACGAACAATTGTGAATATCGAATAATTCGATGTGAGCGTTTCACTTAAAACGACGCACGCATGGAACTGTTGCTGTTGAATGGCGAAATCGAAACCAAAGCATTGGAGCTTTGGCGACATTGAAAATCAAGCTAGGCAGATCAACCAGGTTTCAAAAGCATTGAACAAATGCAAATGAAAGCGGTTCAACCGGGTGACAATTATCCACCACATGGTGCAAGGATCAACCAGGTCTCTTGCGAGTGATTAAGCTGAGAGCGAGCTGTTGAATCCACGAGGTAACGGCGGTGGTAGCCGTAGGGTGGAGGAGCAGCGACGGCCAAGGTTTATGAGAAAGGAAGCGGATCGGATCAAGATCTCAATGGTTGACAAAGCAACACCACAACAAGGGAGAGTAAACAACGATTCCTCAAATGGGCCCCAACAAATGTCTTCATCATTCAAAAAGTTCATCAGGTTCTTCAACATACTGTCTAGATCTGTGACAGCATAATACACAGATAAGTGATAAGTGAACATACATTTCCTATTTACAATTAAAATGAGCTCACTTCGATTCTATAAGAGAGAGAACATACAACTTAAATTGAACTATTGCATTTGCGCGTTTAAATGATAATCTTGGGAAAGCTTTTTAATAAGTATAGTCAATTATCATAAAATTTCAAGTCTTGGAAACTGAGAAGTATTGCGAATTGTTTACTTGCTATTTTCATATATATTTGACTAACACTCTAAATTTGCTAATTTGAATCTTTGAATAAATAAAACGATACAATTTGAATCATCATAATTGATTGTTTTCTTTTTTAAAATAATTAGTTCCAGTCTTTAAATTATGATACATTTATTTGTTATAACTCATCATAAAGGATATTGATACTGCAGTAGTTAAATAATTAAATGAGAAGAATAAGTAAGAGATTATTGCGGGCACAAAACATAAAAAAAAAATTTGAGAAACTGAGAAAGGTAAGTCTATTACCTGGGTGGGACTGTTAACGTGACGTAGCCTCAGGGAAGGGAACATAGACTTAGAAAATCTTCATAAGTGATACTAATAAGAGAATTTAGACTAAGCTTCTGTTACATGGGTGTATTGTAACTGTTATCTCATAGGTATTCAATGATTGTTTTATGCTGTGGAGAAGTGTATTTGGGCAATATCATAAATTGTGAAACCCCAACTATACTACTCATTGTTGCATAGCAAACAACACATCACATTCTCAGGCAAGTGACTCTAATTTTAAGTCATGGGAACGAACATTCGTAAACTCTAATCGGGGTTATACCCGCCGACGAAGGACGCCCGCGCAAAGTCGACGAACCCGCTGTCAGCTAAGCCCTTATCGCTGCCCGACTTTGAAAGAAGGGATTACGTTAGAATTCCGACGCTGCCCGAGGAACCGAGCGGAGATAGTGACCTGCCATTGCTGGACAACAGACCCGAGCCCGTCCAGCCAAACTTTGAAAGAGGCAACGACTGCCCTCGCTCCGACGCGACGTCGAACCCCGACGACGTCGCCGTTTGCTCGTCAGCATCGCGAGAGATTCGACTGACCAAGGGAACGACGTCCGAATTCCGACTTGCCCTACAACAGAGGAGGAGCTTGACCATAGCCACGACCGAATTCAGTAGCTCAACGTCCGCAAGCGACGCAACGAGCCTACCGAGCGCCCCAGATCTTTCGTATTCGGACAAGGATCGCTTCGCAAGCGCGCGCCAGGCCGAGATCTCGAGCTGCGAGCCGCGCTCGGCTTTAGCGTCTCCGGCACAGGGTACTGCTGTAGACAATATTCATTATTGGCTAATACTAGTTGCATTAAGAATGATTAGTTTCATTAAGTTGGTGAATAATCTTTCTCTCTAATCCAAGCTGTCCTCGTTAAGAACTGGAAGCAGTTTCATTTCAATGTTTCAGAAACTTTAATTTTTCTTTTGTTGGAATCAACTAATATATATGCATTATTTCATATATTCCGCAGTACTGAGCAACGTTCCAATAAACCCTCAGGGATCGCCGCCTACTTCAATAGCGGTGACATTCAACCCAGGAACCCGACGCCATTGGCAGTTCCAGCAAATATCGATTGAGGCCTTCATCCCGGACAGGACTAGAACATATCCGATGTTAAATGCCACTCAATATTTTTCATATAATTTTGTCGAATATTTAAATGAATGAAAATTTTTACATTTGCTTGTAACATTTCACCATCAAGTGTATTAAACGTAATGATTTCATTTACTCAATTTTTCGTCTCACTCCCTTCTCTTTACACGACTAGTGATAATTTCTAATTATAGTACGAATTTTATTGAAGTCAATTTAAAGTCGTGAAACATATTCTTTGCAGCTGCGTGTCCTCCATTTTGAAAACACATTTTGATGCGTGTCCTCCACTGCTGAAATCATGAACTTATTTGAGACCCTTTATAATCTCTAGAACCACGAACCGATGAGCGTTAACCTTTGTATGATGCGTTAACATAGTTCGGGAAAGATTTTTAAATAGTTTGCAAGGGATTTCATTGCAAAACAACATTGTACTGATAACCTTTTCTCTTCGGCTACAATTTCACCCTCTACTACTTGTAATAGCACATTGCCTGGATTGATCTCTTCGCTAAGTATAATCACGTTGACTGTTGTTTCCTGAGTTTCAGATTGAGTAGAGTTCTTATTTTCTTCTTTTGGAGAATCATACATAGAAAAATACTCGTTATATTTTTATTTCTATCAAAACAAGTTCGCCTTTTAAACTGCTTAACTACAATTAGATCAGGCTTGTCACAAATAATGACTGACGATGTTGCTGGGGCATCTTTTGTGGAATAGAAGAGAAAATCTTTTGGGTTCTATTAAATGCCCAAAATTATAATTTTTAATCTTATTTTTCATAAACCGTTGAAAATTTATTTTTGTAGTTTTTTTTAGCTATATAAGTTGCAGATTGTCCAGGAAACGAAGCAACAAGGTATTCATACGCGGGGTGATAAGGCAGACCAATGGCAGTGAGGGAGAGGACAGGTGGAGTTTCATTATACAGATGGATGACAGGCGAAACACAGATGGAAGAAAGAAGAAATGTTGAGCAAGGCACGGCTACTGTAGACAGTTCGAGAATATCTATTTCTATTTTTGATCTTTAATGCTTTTTAAGAAAAATAAAACTTTTTATAATTATTCATTTGTGTCACTTTTTTGTTGCTAAGATATAAAAATATTTTAATATAATATTTATCAATCAAAACGGGTTAATTCTTTTATATTTGTGAAATAAACGAATCTTTTAATTTCCTTTTGTAAACGTTCATACCTTTGCGTGTTTATATAGGAATGTCAAGTAAATCATCACAGACGAATTAAAACTTTCTCTCCTCTGATCATTTGATAATTTATATTGGGTATGCGGCTTTTTAACGCCATTTACATTGGCCTGAAAGCACTATACCTTCGTTTCAATAAGCAAGATGCCATGCTCATTCTAACTCCAGTCCATTTCGCTTCTCTGTTTCAGTCGGAACGAGCCTTCATAGGTTATCTGTGACTTCACAATACATGAAATGAGCAGAAATTGTTGCGCACATTTCACAAACTCTACAAGGGTATTGTATGATGAAATCAAGAAAACGTTGCAATTCCACAATCTGAGCGTAACATATATTTAAAAAGCGAAGTATAGACTTTACATTTGTTATTGAAAGTCATTTTTAATAGACCTTATCCGGGATAACAAACTAAGCATGCGTGCGACGATTCGCCACCTGTTGGCGATTAGCAGTGTTACGCCAGGAGGAAAACAACTATGAGAATACTTGGAAACTACTCGTTGGAGTACGATCAAATTTTAACGGTATACACAGGCGTTATAGAACCTGAGTTATTAACCTGTTGGTTTTAGTGGTGGCATTTTTATTTCTGCTCATGTCTCAGTTATCATTCAAATTCGGACCCATGTTCATATGAACTTTTTTGCTTATAATCACCCATTCTACCTCACATAAAAGTTTTTAACATTGAATTTGAATCACCCTGTATATACAGATAAAGTACTGGGGGGAGAAAGTTTTGTTAGGGAGAGCAGAAGGGAACCACTTCGAAGTCGGGAAATAAAATAGAATACGTGCTCGGACCGAGGCCATTGGGAGGAGATGTGAAAAAGGCAAGCGAAAATGTGCTGGGATAGGACAAGAATGAGGACCAATAGAAGATAAAAGGGCAGTGAAAAGAGTGCAGTAGCAAGCACATAGGAATAAAACTAATAGCAATTGTAGACGAGAAGAATGATAATTAAGAAATGAGTCAAAACCGCTGTAAGAGGACCGTCTGGAAATCGAAAATTTTACTCTTACAGATGGAGTTTACAATATACAAGACAGTTACTCAGAGAAATGAAAAATGGCTATTATCAGCGGAATGCTCCTATAAGGATGCTTTGAGGGTCTTGCGACCCTGTGTTCATTATGATGTTTTAATTTATTCCAGAGTTCTTGTCTCTCGTTCTTCTTTTCTTCGACATCTGTCATTTTACTGGAATGAAATTTTCTCTTCTAATTTTTATAGCTTTTCATTTTTTGGAAAATAATGAAATGAGACCTTGGAATTTACCCTTTCCAATTCAAATATAACGAAACCGAATAATTAATTGGCATATTGTATCCGTTTTCATAAAAACTTCATTGCAGCCCTGCTTTGTTTTCCTCATGGTGTATTTCTCATAACTGCGAAAAGGTTTAATCACTATTATTCTGGGTCAAAGAACCAGTTTCTGTACATGTTGCGGCAAAATAATGGAGGCAAGTTGTAATATCTCGTTATATAAATTTAGTATACACTGAATGACCAATTTATTAGAGACACCTCATACGGAAAATGGATCGGGCTCCCTGTGACACCCAAACAATGAACAGGCCGAAGCAGTGTATAAAAGGGATGCACTGGATCATAAGTTGCAATCACTAGCAAAAGTGGACTGAATATGGCTAAATCCAAGGATTTCACCGACTTTGAACGAGGTATGATCGTTGGAGCTCGACGGGTGCAGTTGAGCATTTCGCAAACCGCGAACCTCTTCGGGTTTTCCCGTTTCAAGTGTATTCCGTGAATGGCAGTTATGCCAAAGAACAACCTCCACCAACAACTCCGGACGAAACAGGGTCGTGGATGAACGACGCCAACAGCGACTGGCAAGAATCGTCCACAGCAACAGGACGGGAACAGCCCAACAAATTGCAGCGCAGTTTAATGAGGGAGCATCCCAACCCATTTCGGAGCACACAGTGCGGCGCACCTTGCATCGAGCTGGGTTTAACAACAGGCGGCCAGTACGGGTACTGTCGCTGTCACCGCAAAATATGAAAGCGCGCCTGCTATGGGCACACAGTCATCGGCACTGGATAGTGGAAGAAAGCCACCTGGTTCAACGAATTGCGGTTCCTACTTCATCATGCAGACAGCAGACCGCGCATCTGGCACAGACAGCAAGGCCATGAACCCATCCTGTCAGCAAACAACCGTACAGGCGGGTGGAGGAGCAGTGCTGGTCTGGGGTGTCTTCTCTTGGGACACACTGGGTCCTCTTATATCTGTAGACACATCCCTGAATGCGATACACTACCTGAACATTGTTGCCGATCAGGTGCACCCGTACATGCTGTCTGTGTTCCTTGGTGGTGATGGACAGTTTAAGCAGGACAATGCTCCCTGTCACCGTGCTCGAATGGTCTTAGACTGGTTCGAGGAATATGACGCGGACTTACACCTGCTTCAGCGGCCAGCTCGGTCGCCTGATCTCAACCCGATCGAGCATTTATGAGATGAAGTGGAGAGAACCATCCAACGCCTTCTTCCCACACTACCGCCCAACTGCACAATCACTGCACGTTGTGATGTCAGCCTGGACTGCTACTCCTCTGCAACGGTTTCAACACCTTGTTGAATCCATGCCTGCACGTATTCAGGCAGTTCTCGCCGCTAAAGGAGTCGCAACATGCTATCTTTAGTAGTGGGATGCCTCTAATAAATTGCTCGTTCAGTGTACTGTCAAATAGTAATTTGGCGGCAAGGATGTGCGTTAAGCCACACAAGTTTGGGAGTCATTGAAGCAATCACTGCGTCGAGAATCCGATACATTCTCATCACAAATTGTGGTGGCTTATATCTTGGGGGACCACATTTTTTAGGAGGCTAATCTGAAAAACAACCGTGAAGAATACAGAACAAATCCTAGACACGTAATTTTTGATAATTAAACCTATCAATATCTAATTATATATTTATCCTTATTAAAAAAGGACGCTTACTTATTGCAAGCCAGTACACTGAAATCAGGACTGTTCTGGAAAACCGGGACGTTCTGGTCACCCTACTCATAACTGAAACTTGCAAGAAAAGCTCTGTATTAATGCTGAGGGAAGCCATTTCGAAATTTAGAAAAGTGACTGATATTATGAAACATCATTAACATTATTTATTGTTGCTCATATCGATTTGGTTGTTCCAATGATCTGTATAATCAAAAATGTTTGTGTTATTTTGACGGCCCTGTTTTTATTATAGCTAGGAGTAAATAATTAACCACAAATCTATTATTTCCCGTTTTCTAAACGGGAGTTTACACTTGTTAAAATATATATATGCTTTTTTTTCTTATTTTAGGACAGTATCGATTTATAGGACAGTCTTTTTCAATAAGTAACCGGACAGCTTACACACTTGTAAATATGGTTTATGATCCATTGAAGAATCGCATTAGGAAAATGATTCAGCAAGAAGTCCTTATTAAGGAAACCGAAAATCCTGTGCTTTTTCTGGTTGATCGTAAATTTGCGAAAACTTCTTTTCAAGGAATTATCAAAGGCTTTGTGTTGAGCATTTCAATCATTGTGTGTGTAGCCCAGACAGTAGAGAGGATTCAGTATTTTAATACTTCACCGACTATTGTCAATAATTTCAAAGCAAGTGGTTTTCAACCTGCAATCAACTTCTGTCATTCGAAGACTTTTGCGCTACAAAAATTGTCGAATACATATAAACCTGAAACAGTGGATATAACTAAACTAGTTGACTTCTATGGTGTAGTCGATTTAATGGGCATCAAAGGTCTGAAAATGGGTACCATTTGGAATGCAACACGAGCGAGCCCCATGGTTCGTGATTCATCTTATTATAACGTAAGTACCGTTTCAATTTGGGTAAAGTGCACATTTTGTTTTTTAAGTCTATGCATGTATTTGAAGGAAAACACCTCTAACCACAAAAAAAACATTTGAGATCTGAAAATCCGGATATGTATTTCGAAGACTATTCTTTCATTCTCAGCAGTAAGATTGAAACTGACCATAATATTTATCAAGTATTTGCAGTTTTGGTCAATTTTGCTCTTGAATAATGAAAAAAAAAGATCCTGGAATAGCAAAAAGATCCTGGAATAGCAAAATACAGTTGGTGTTGTAGTCGTCACCTGCCCTGATGAAGAAGTGTATTCGAAACGCGTAGGCAATAAACGCTACTATTTTGTTATTTCAGGACCTTTTTTCCTTTTTCTTTTTCGTCATAAAATTTATCTAACAATATATATTAGGGGGCCACAAAGGAAGAATTGGGATAAATGGCTAGAATCATTTTCATTGATTGAGCTTAAAAGGAATCAGTGAAAGATTACACTCACTCACCAAAACTCATGGCACACCTGCCTAATAACGTGTTGGGCCCCCTATGGCCCAGATAACGGCAGCGACCCGTCATAGAACAGAGTCTACCAATCTCTGGTGGAACTGCAAGCCATGCCGCCTTCACTACACTGCATAACAATGCTGCATTTACCAGTTGTGTTGGTGACGACCTGACAGATCTTTTGATGACGTCCCACAAATGTTCATTGGGATTGCAATCTGGGGAACGTGGAGGCTAAGTCATTGTCGTTAAGTCGGTAGTCATAAAGGCCGTACGTGGAGGCGCATTATCTTGCGGGAAGATGCTGTCGCCCGCGGGGTAAAAACAGTTCATGAAGGGGTGCAGGTGGTCCTCAAGCAGATCGACGTAGGAAGTAGCATGCAGAGTAGATGTTAGATTCACCAATGGACCCCACGAGAAAACACCCCATATCGGTATGGAGCCTCCTCCTGCCTGAGTTGTCCCCACCTAATAAGCAGGGTAAATGGATTCGTGTGGCTGGAGCCATCGGCCCGATACAGCTGAAACCGTGACTTGTCTGATCCGGCAACCCTTCCCCAGTCCGCAGCGGTCCAATGTCGATGTTGTTTGGTCCAGGTTAGGCGTTGTCAGCGATGTGCAGCTACCAAGAGTGGCACCCGTCGTGGCCTCCTGCTCCCAAACCTGCAGCTCCCAGGTTTGCTGAATTGTCGTCACGGACGCAGTTGTGGGACGTCCCTGGTTGTACTGCATGGCGATTTGGCCCGCCATGCAGTACAACCAGGTGACGCGATTAGGCCCACCCAGTTGCAAGCCGGGTGACGCGGCAAACACCTCTGGCATCAACGAGGCGTCGGCGGCCCGTCCGCTGTCCAACATGGGTTCTAACCCCTCGGGTGTACTCTCGATAGACCCTTGCAACGGTTGTGCGGGAAAATTGCAGGGTCTTGGCTACATCTGATATTGAGGCACCCATCCGTCTGGCACTAACAATTATCCCCTGTTCAAATGCGGATAGCTTTCGACATGCTGCCATTTCTGCAGCTAGTTTTGCCTACAATGATTGTGTGATATCAATGAGTCCTGTGCACCTGCATTTCGAGAATGGAAGCAGCGGGATCTGTCTCATTGCGGACAGGGAACCTTATTGGAGGGGTGTGCCATGACTTTTGTATATATAGAAAGAATACAAGATAAAATTTTAGAAAAAGCAAAAAAACAAAATAAGAGAATATTATAATCATTAAAATAAGAAAAGTGAAATCTACGATTAATAAATCAAATAGAACAGACTCTGGGATTAGTTCCTTGTTAGCATTTTTATAATTTATTAGGACCCCTTTTATGAATTTCAATGGTCCTAAAACTGTTTAATTAATTTCTTGAAATAAATAACTTAAAATTTCAAACTTGCAATTGAGATTGAAGGCTTCGAAATAAGATCTAGCCTTTCATGCATCACATGTTTATTGTCGTTAAAATATTTTCATTTATACCGTGTGTCTCAAAAGTCGCGAGCCAAATGGATTAATTTGTTGCTTTGATTTTGTAGGTGAAATAGTGAAGTAGAGGAATAATACTGGCGGCTAGCGACACGGCAGAACATGACGTCATGGCGAAAAATGGAAGGGAGAGCGCAGTTTTTCAGAAGTTTTTCTATCAGTTTTTCTGCAGAAAAGACTTTCGCACAGGCCTTTTACTATCTGGCAGGCCGTGTTTAAATTTAACAAACTTTTACCACTCTCGGCCCTGCGGGCCTCATTCAATGAGGCTCATTGGTCACTGTTTTCCGTTACTCGAACGCCTTCGGCGTTCTGTCTACGACGTCCCCCTACAGGGGTAAATAAGTGATATATACCCCAACCTATTTGGTTACAGGGGGCAGTTGGTTTCCCCTCGGCCGGTTACAGGAACTTGCCATGAAGTCATGTTCCACCGTGTCGCTAGCCGCTTCTGGAATAATGCTCACACAGGAACAACGTTTAGATCAACTACAGAACATCTCGAGAAGCTGCAGACGAATTTCATCACCGGCACCCTGATATTCCCAAGCCCACCAGCTATACTTTTACGCGTGACAGAAGAAAATTTGGATCGCGTGAGACAGTGTCTTCGAGTGCATGGTGCACATTTTAAACATGAACGGTAAGCTTGGGAAACAGTGAAAAAAAGCCAACATTCATAAACTTTTCATATGGCACGCGAATTTTGAGATACTCGGTATATTGTACAAGGAATTCCATACAACAATTCATTCATATTTTTCCCTATGTTAATTCTATTATAATAGCAGTGGTTTTTTTTAATTGGTATTTTCCCGCATTGCCGAATTTTATCTTTTCATATCGTTTTGGCCTATTTTCCACATACATCGTTTGAATGGATGCGGATCAATAAAAAATACATCTTTTCAGTAAATTTAGTTTATTTGGAATTCTCACTTTAATATTATATGATGTTTTGTTGCAAATTGAGAGCTTTAATTTATAGTTGGGAATTTTGCAACTTACGTACTCTGTTCCAACTTCGCCAATTTGCGTCCTCCACCCTCAGTGTATATAAATTCCTCTAGTTTTAAGGTTTTACTTTCTTTATTTTTTCTTTTCGCTGAAAATGGGTACCTGCTATCGGAAATATGTATCCGGTATTTCAATTTTATTTCTTTGATAGGTTTCCTTTTTGTTATGTTCCAATGTTTGATATTCTGCGATGTAACAAATTGGAAATAGTGGTAGGTACTCACTTTTAATTTTGGCCTTAGCAGTTTTCAAGAATATACAAGACTAGGATCAAATATTTATATACATGATTCCTTCCAAGCCGAAACGGCGGTTGTACCATTCGTTGAGTATTTCTTTAGGAAACATCAGCTAAAATTCATTTTCTATCTTTTTCAAAGTGTCCAGCTGTGTACCTTATTATATTACTAGATTTTATGTTTCTATTATATTAGTCTTATTTTCGCAAATCTATCTTTAATGCTTACTTACTCAAAACTAGTTTTCGGCGCTGTCGCCTCTCTGGCTGGGAAGGCTTCATATTTGTTAAACAAAATTAGGAAAACCGGGCATATACCTTAATCTTTTAATATACCTTAAACAACCAATAACTCCTAGTGATTTTAAGTGTAGATTTAAGAGGGAAGCTATTTAATATTTAAAATATATTAGCTGTATAAACAAAAGTACTAACATAAATAATATTTGAAATAAGAAAATGACCAAAATATCTTAATTATTGTTATGAGATCTTCTGATTAGGAAATTAAAAGACGGCAGAGGAAGCATTCTCTTCGCTCAACGCTGTATGGGTCTTCCCAGTGCACGGCTGCAATTGAGCAAGTGGTGAGTGACCACTGATCATCGAAGTTCCCAGGCAGCTATCAACGATCCAAGCACGTCAACAGGTGAAGTGGCGACTGCCAGACATAAAGGGTGAATGCTCAAGTTCAAGACTTTCAGAACTGAGTGCGAATTACAATAGCTGATTACCAAGGAAAGAATAACCCCACTCATTGTTAGAATTGCAGAGCATACAGCCACGATGTCACGTAGAAAATCGCGTGCGCAGTGGAAACAAGCAAAAATAGAGTAACGTGAAGCTCTGCAGACAATTATTTTTATTGAAGTATAATAAAATTTAATGAACTAAAATAAAAATACAAAAAATGGAAACATTGCATCCTCTTAACACGAGGAGATAAAATGAATAGAGTTCTAAACGCACTAAGCCACAATGAAGTTAACAAACCCAAAAATTTACTTAGCTCTCATTGTGGAGCTAATAGTTAACAACCACAATAGTTGGGTGCTCGTAATCGAGCTAACATTCAGTACTCTCCACATGAGCTGAATATACAGCATCACTGTCTAAAACGGACAGCCTTAACTAAGTTGATCACTAACTTAATTTACAGATCATGATTTGAAACCGTCCGGCTACTGGAGTCTTGTATATGTAAATATTTTGTAGCTAATTGATCAAATAGTGCTTAAAAATGCTGTAATTTACATATAACAATCTAAAAATGAACAAAATAATAAATTATATTATTTCCTCTTTAAAAGCGTAAAAAACCGTTCAGTCATCATGATCATTCTACAAATGTTCAAGGCGAAAACGTTTTCGATAAAGAAAAGGGTTATAATTTTTGCCGACAGATGTCGGATTTATTCATAGGTCCTTTACCGACTATACCGCCACCGCCGACCCAATTATCAGAATTAACTACGATTCTTTCGGTTCATAATCTATGTTCTTGAACATATAGAATTATTTCTACACTATTTATTAAGGGCATGGCGGTGAAATTATTTCGTTTAACTCTAAAATATTTAGCGAAGCGGTATTTTTTCTCCATTGTGAAAAGACTGGGAATTGATCAGCCACGAACTGCCATCTATTGTCACTAATATTAATTGTTTTGCCACAATTATTAATTATTATTATTATTATTATTATTATTATTATTATTATTATTATTAATATTGCTGGTAATAGATGGCGGGTCTTTGCTAGATCCAATCAGAGACAAATGAATACAAATCTTTACATCTTTACTTTCATTTGTCTCTGGATCCAATAAGCTGGGCGCCGCGCGATTTTCCTTTGGGTTCGCCTGCGCCTTTACTCACAATTCCTTGTGGCACACGATCATGTACATCCACAGTCATCCAAGAGAAAAAGCAAGCCCTATGGAAGAAACAACTGACGAAGAAGAGTCCGCCACGCAACAGACAATACTTCAGCGCAGTTTTCGAAACAGAACTACAGCCATAGCCGGGGATGAAGAAACGTCAGATCTAATTGTTTCATTCACATTCATGTTCCTCTCATTTTCGAAACCACATACATTCTACACATTTTTTTCCGGCAATACGTTAAACTCACTCAGCTGTACAAAGCATTCCAACAGAGCGAGCTCCACTGTCGCTCCAGGAAGGTGCATTTCCATTAACTTTTGGTACCGTGGGACATTCAGTCGCATGTCGAAAACGGTGATAGGTCCTACGCCTGCTATACAGAGCGTGGCCCACACGTGGCCCACACGATGACCCCACCGCCAGAGACCTTCACTGTGGGTAGGAGGCACTCTGGATCGTATTTCTCGTTTGGCCGTTTCCAGACCTACACGCGACCGTTGTAGCAATTATTTTTACGATCTAAGGAGTTTAAATGATTAATTTTAAATTTAAATGTGGTCAGTCTCCTTTTAATGGGGAAAATCGTAAAATTAATAAAAACAAAAAAATAAATAATAAATAAAGTCACCAATCTTGAAAAACGATGAAATAACTTGTGAGATGGAAGAAAACTCAAAGGATGTATGTAGTCTATTGAAGATGGCGTTGATAGCAGAAATAAACCCAGTCTATTGAGGATGTAGATGAAGTCTTGTGAAGATAATGTTGATAGTGGAAAACGATAATCTTGAAGGAAGTGTTGGTTTTGAAATACAGATGAAATTTTGAAGAGGGTGATCCAAATATTTCGGATAAAATTTATATAAAAAAACGTTTTCGAGTATATTTCTCATCATCAGTTGGCTTAAATATTTTTGAATGGTGAAAACAGTTGAAATAAGAATTTAACAATTGATATAAAGATTAAAATTAAAGAAGAAAATTATAAAAAAAGATTAATTAAAGAAACAATAAATATTACAAATAACAAAAATTTAGCCAAGCCATCAATAGAGATAAACAATAAATGGACACAACTTTTAAACAACAATCACCCTAGTATACAATAGCCAACAATCATAACCAACAATTACAACCATCTTAGCTTCATAATTGATATAAAGATGATGAAGCTAAGATGGTTGTAATTATTGGTTATGATTGTTGGCTATTGTATACTAGGGTGATTGTTGGTACTTATTACACCTGCAGTAATTCAGAAATGAAAAAAAATCAATTAAAGTAGTCTAACGCAAATGAAATTAACAAGTTCATCGAGTCATAATCCAACATTATAAGGTAAACATTAATTTAAATTTTCCAGTTTCCTTTTATATTAAAAGTTAATTTCTTAATAACAAATTTTTGACTTCTCATAGGTAAGACAGTCATCCGTATAGTAAGGCTGCGTTTTTAATTCATTTTCATCAAAATAAGGCTTACTTAAGTTCATCAGTAACTTATGTGTCAAGATCACTTCTTTACAAAATAATTCCAGGTCCAGATAAACGTGTCGTCATTCTATTTCTGCGGCGTCGGCAGCTCCTAAAAATCAATATTTCGGGACTCCAAAAAAACAACAATATATTATCTTCGATAACTCATTTTTCTTTAAGCTTATATCATAAGTTCTAAGATCCATTAAGGGGAGTATTTCGCTAAGGGGATAAGGGAGTGCCCTAATATATTAGTACTCTTAGTCAAACGAAATACCATTCGGCGGGTAACTCGTAGGATGAACACAACTCAGTTCTTCACATAAACGTCCCATTGGTTCTGCATATTCTGCCAAATAATCTTGAGTGCTGTAGGCTTCTTGGTTAGGACTCTCTTCGGGTCCCTTGTGAACTCTCTGCGTCCCGGACATCATCGTAGAAGTGGTTTCCTAATTTAAAAAAAAAAACGAACGAAACCGACAAAGAGATGTATATCTGTTAATATCGAAAATTACGGCCATAGCTTTTACTCTTTACCAGATTATTTCAAGAAAAGAACTTCCGTTTATACTTCTCTTTTCAGGTAAGTTTTCATCCTGTACCAAGATCCTTTATATTCCACGCTTATGAATTAATATCTTGTTTCAGTCATAGAATTTTTAGGAGTGAATCATCAATGCAATTTCGAATAGTCATTTTTATCGTTGCGTCAACCGAATTCGAACATCTCCATTGACTGCATATTTATCGCCATCTGCTTCCTCTGAGTTCCGTTTTACAACTCTTTTCTCTTGTGTCTCCGAGCAATCTTCTGAAAAAAACCAACAAAGGAAAAGTCGTCATCATTTCTTCACGCGCACAACAAAGGCCTTTTCCTTCCTAATTTCGGAATAAATCTCGTTGATTTCAGTCATATTCTCGTCGCTAGGAATCTTCATTAATTTTTTCCCAGTTTCGTTTTCCTTTTTCGTCTCGGCTTCGAAAATTCGTCTCGATAATTTTCTTCAGCGACATAAAGAAAGAATATTTTTGGAGTTAAACCCTGAAGGCGTGGCATCGACTTGGGATGGGACAATACGGCAACCGCCACCAAATCAGAGGCATAACTTTAGTGTGGCTACACCGTCAGAAGGCTTTAATCGCTCCACATGACCTTTGCCCAATCATCAGTAGTCCACTGACGACGCTCCATACACCATCGTAGACAACGAACAGCATTCACTTTTGAGAAAAATGGCTTCCTCTTTCCGGCTCTCCTAGAGAAGCCAATCTCATGAAGGGCACGTTGCACTTTGCACACTGATGGGCCACGGGCTGCGGCTGGTGAGTAGGTTTATAGGTTCCCTACAAAGGCAGCAGTCTCATCCTAGACTGAGCACATTTGTTTCTCGGCGACAGGAGTAGACGTTTCCCGGAACATTTTGCTGTAGATGTTGCACCTGTCTGTTCGTAGTTGTGCACAACATCGTACAAAGTCGAGCGAGGATGCCCAATCAAAGTGCTGATTTCGCGAAGTGACCTCCCGCTAATGCAGCACCCCACAACTATTCCTCTCTCAAAGTCAGATAATTCTCGGACCTTTCGCATTTGTGTTGTCGCTGCTGTGCCACCAAATGAGTCGGTCTTTAAGATGCATACTGTCACGTGCATCCTACAGGGTAAGACCATACGAACATAGAGGCGTCTATTTACTTTTGGGAGGGCAGTGTATTCTCTTATTTCAACCGCACGCAGTCATTAGTTGAAGTTCCAATTTTAAACATGGAACAAAGGCTAAACATTAAATTCTGTTTTAAACTTGGAAAATCGCTACGTATCTTAAAAGTTCATAAAGCAAGTGTATGGTGATGATGCACTATCTCGTGCACGTATTTTTGAATAGTTCGCTAGATTTCGTCATGGCCTGGAAGAGCTGAAAGAAGACGAACACACAGGACGAGCGAAAACTATTCGAACACAGGAAAATATCGAAAAAGTGAGAAAGCTTTTGTTAAGTGATCGGCAATTTAACCTGAAAATGATGGAAGAAGTCTTACACTGTTAAACATTACCCGAGAAACATTTCACTTAATATTGACAGAAAATTTGGGCAAAAGAAAACTGTGTGCTCAGTTTGTGTCACATTTAATAACAGATAAGCATAAAGGAAACTGTAGATTCCCCATTGCACGGAATTCATTGGGGTCGCTGATGCCAACCCAAACTTTCTGGCTTCAATAGTGACAGGGAACGAAAACTGGTACTATCAATATGATCCTGAAACAGTATAACAGAGCATGGAATGCCGGTCCTCAACATCATAGTGAAAACAAATTTCGATTTCAAAAGTCAAGAACAAAAGTAATGCTCATCACTTTCTTTGACAGCATTGGCATTATCCATAAGGAATTTGTTCCACCTGGACAAACAGTCTACAAGGAATACTATAGGAAGATTTTGCAGCGTCTGATTAAGAGAACCCATCGAGCATGGCCACAATTTCGTGAAAAGGGAATTGGTTCTTACAGGCCGTTAACGCCAGATCGCATACAACAGTGCTTGTTAACAAGTTCTTAGCCAGTAATGGAATTGTGGAGCTTTATCACCCTCCCTATTCCAGAGATTTACCTCCACTAGACCTTTTCCTCTTCCAAAATATGAAAACATGTCTCGAAAGGACAGGGATTTGAGAATATAGAGGACATCAAAAAGAACGTTACTGCCGAACTGGGAAGGGTTAAGACATACGAGGTGCGTTCAAGGTCTCCTAATTTATTTTTGAAAAATCAATGACCCTAGAAATCTGAAACTCCCGTGATTTGTCCACATAGTCAACCTATACCTGGAGACATTTTTCTTAATGCTAACGCTATGATTGGTAGGCCGCTGCAAATGCTTCTTTAGGAACCAGTTTTGTCTACTGGAAAATCGCTTATGCAAGAACGGAATAAAGCTTCTGCTCATCGAGTGGCTTTTCAGTGGGAAAAACAGACCACTATAGAAGCGTTTGCAGCGGCGATGCAATCGTGGCGGCAGCATTGTGAAAAATGCTTACGGCTAGAGGTTGACTATGTGGACAAATGACGGGAGTTTCAGCTTTCTAGGATCAATAATTTTTCAAAAATAAATTAGGATACTTTAGAACTTGAAAGTCGTAGTACAGTGAAATCCCGTTACAACGTACCTCATATTAACGCACATTTCAGAATAACGTACAAATTTCAAATCCCTGTCCCAAGCGTAGATATTTTAATGCTAAAAAGTTTCAGAATATTGTACCTGACGTTAACGTACATTTCAGAATAACGTGCTAATTTTACATTCTCTTGGTTAAATTATCCCTTTAGTACAACGTACATCGTTCACATGTCTTGTTCTGATTGGTCAATGCAGCCCATGCGAAAGTTGCAACTGGGCCAATGGGCCAATTAACATTTCATTGGTTGGTCAGTGTAGCATATATTGTGATGTTCCGTGAGAAGGAAAGTCACGTGCGTTCGGCGAAAGGAAGTAAAAATAAAGTATAAAAAGCTGGGGGTAGTTATGCGTGCTCTAATTGTAATTTTTGTTTTTTATTGAAGCATCTGTTAAATTTGTATATTTATTTTGCATCATGACATTGATTTGTGATAGAAATTTTAGTGTATTATTGTTATTGGTAGTCAGCGTTTGTACAAAGTCTTTGTTCACGATCGTAGGCAGCCCCTTGTTGGAGTGTTAATTGTTGATAGTTTTCCGAGAAAAGAGCATCTCAGCCTCCGACAAAGGATTGTTGCGATCGTGATTCAGAGAAGCTCGGTGACGTATTTTTCGTATTGTTATTATTATTATTTTTTTGGGGGGGGGGGGCTTCTAAAAATTTCTCTCGTAGCAGAGAGATTTCTTCCTCTTAGCTGCGACTATAATAGTGTTCCTTTTGAGTCAATATGGACAACCGACTTTAGTTATGAGGTACAAGGGACTGTACGTAGAGAATTTATGATTGATTTTTCCGTTATGAATAATAATTGCTTTTCTTTTATTAAAACGATGTCACCCTGTATTTGAGTTTTTTTTACGAGCGTTTCGAACATGACCAGACCGATAGACAACCTTCAAAAATAAGCATTTTCAATGGAATGATCGATGCGGGAAGTCTCTTGTAACTTGGAATCTGGAATCTTAAAGCGCAAAACGGGTGATCAGAAGAAGTAAAGAGAATTGTCTTAATGCGCATTGCAGCGATGGAATGGGTGAGTGACTCGTGTTTTTCTGTCCTACGCGATGGCGGGCGTGTCGAACTCAATTAAGTAAAGCCACTGTGAAACATTAACAGCAATGGCATGGACTGGAATTGGCAACAAGTGTCGGCGTCGCAATCGTGTTCGCGGGAAGCAGTCATCACTCCCCTGAGTTTATAAGTCGTCAAGAAATCTGTTGTATAGAGGGAAAATTATACCGTTCACGGCTGACTATAATTTGTATGTAATAAAAGTGTCCCGGTTAAGCACCCTATTTAAATTAAAGGCAACCTAACATTGTAAAACCGGTCGTGTAAACGGTGTAGCGAAGTTGATGAGTAACCCTATAATTAAATGCTCATAGTCATGATTAAGGCCATATGAGTAGTATAGGTACTCGAAGTCCAGTTATTGCAGGCGTATTAGCATTATCGCATATTTACCAAGAGGGGTTACAGTTTTTCCTCCCTCAGTCTTGCAATTGAAAGGAGGCAACTAGCGCTTGCAAGCGTGAAGGGTTATTAGGAATACTTGATTCGGGGGTATAGAGTGTATGCAAACGTGCTGCAGCTGTATCTAAAATTCCTAATTTCACTGTGGCGACGCCAGCGGGCATGGATTCCCGAATGTAGGTTGAATTAATTATAGAATATAGGTGTGCCGGTGGTTAAGTTCCCGGGCAAGATATTTATATTGGGTAGTCATGCAATGTATATTTGAAGTGTTTTTGAATGTAATTTTTAATTTATAGAAAGTAGTGACAAGGGCCCTTAGTCCAGTTAATACTGTATTTAAAGAAATAAGAACCCCGGCCGAGGACGACGAGGATTTTTTCAGGGGGGAAATCCTCAGATCACGCACTTCCTTCGGAAGGGAAGTAAAGCCGTTGGTCCCGTGTAGTCGTTTGCCGGCTGCACGTGAAAGAACCCTTGCGAGGCAAAATTTGTGGCCCCTATAACGCCGTCCTGAAATGATCATGGCAGTTGAAAAGGACGTTAATACCAAACAAACCAAACCAAACCAAAGAAATAAGACAAGAGGAGTATGTAAATGAGATTGTTGTATAAAAGGTTATGTCGAATAAATTTGATCTGAATAATAATATCGCAGTATCAGGTTTTCTTCTGAGTTTGGTCCCGGACCCTAGCGCCCTTCACCTCAACACTTGTTAGTCTTATACTAGAGTGGGAAATTGACCGTTTGCGGGGGTGGGGGAACGCAACAATATAAACCCGGAAATCTCTGCATGCTACTCATTTTTTTTTTCATTTTTGTCATCGTCAGTGGATGTGTCTCTATCGTGGATGTGTGTCTCCATCGCGGATATATGTTAACCGCTCGCAGATGAGCTTCTTTTTGGACTTCTGGTCGTGATTCTGAAGTGCTCAGGTGCAAATTTGCTGATCCTGGTTTACTATTGAGAGTACATCGGTGGAATCTCCAAGAGGACCAACAAGATAGGCATTTTTTAAGCCTTTTAAACTGTGTCGTTCTGAGTAGATGCGTCTTTCTAAGGACGGCAAAACACAGCACCACACTTGCTTCATGGCGACGTCAGGCACTGCTTCAACGAAATCCGCTAGCATTACTATTAAATATGCTGATGGTAAGGTGTTACCTTGTGATGTAGCGTACAAAGATGCATGTAAGGATCCCAGATTTCTTGCTTTTGACATCATTATAAATGAACAGCTTGAGTCATTACGTTCCGAATTGAACAAAAAATATCTGGACTTAGAAACAAGGTTGGAATCGGTGACTAATGATATTAGTAGTGTAAATACAAATATTGATAGTTTTAGAGTGGATGTAAAGCGTGCAAATTTGGAAACTACCAACGGCATTGCCAACCTTAGCAATGTTATCAAAGAATTTATGGGCTCTCTCATTACGTCGGTTTTGCCCATGTCAGAGGATAACGCTGTTCCTCCATACGATTGTAAAGAAGGTCCTGCAGGTCTGGGCGCGGTCAGCGATCAAGAACAAGCACAAAGAGGAGGCTTGATAATGACTCTGCTGACATTGAAGGAGGTGACTGGCGGACTGCACAGAATAAGAGGAACAAAGGAGGTGTTAGGATCGACAATATTAATCCACTTTTGATGTCAGTGCTAGTGCCTCTGTAGCCCTTCATGCTAACAAAGCTAAACACAGTTCTTCAAGGAAGCAATATATATCCCACCAATCATCGTTCGTCTCCATGGGAAGCCAATAAAGGAGATTTTGGAGGAGATCAAAAAACACGTACCTCTTGACAAAATTACCGCCCACACAGGTCGAAAGGACACCATAAAGATCAGGTGTCACGACGAAGAGAGACATAAAACTTTTATGTCTGGAGTGAAAAGCAACGATTTGCTTAAGATCCAGCATCATCAACTTAAATCAGAGAAAACACTTAAATACGTTGTCCGAAATGTTGATAAAACATATGATCTGGAAGACTTCTGCGAAGGCCTCAGGAAGGCAAACTATTTTCCTGAAAAGGCTGTCAGGCTTAAAAAAGCAAATGGTACAGTAGAGATGCCAATGGTTTTGGTCTTACTTGAAAATAATGAACACAATAAATCTTTTTTGAGTTTGAAGCGTGTCAGTCCGCTTGCTGTTATTGTTGAGTTATTTAGAGGCAACAAAAGGCCCTTGCAATGCTATAACTGTTTACGTTTTGGCCACGTATCCCAAGGTTGCACCGAGTCGCCTGGATGTAATAAGTGCGCTGGCGACCATCAGTCGAGGGATTGTACTAACATAAAAGACAAAGACCCCCAAAATATATATGTTTGTCTGGTCAGCATACATCTAGTTACACCAAGTGTCCCAAATATCCACAAGTCAAAAGGATCAAAAGCACCAAAGTGGTAGAGGGAAAATCCTATGCTTCGGTCGCATCCAGTTTTACTGATACTAGGGACACACGTACGGTCGACCACTATCAATTGCGTGATATTTAGAGGTTCCTAGGAAATTTGCTAAGTCAGTATAAGGAAAGTGGAAAAGCAGTGCCTCTCACGAATCTAAAAAATGATTATGGACAGACACCTATGCAAGATCGTAAATCAAGGGAATGCAAGGGGAATCGCTCGCAAGCGCATCGAGTTCTACAATTTACTTACAAATTAGACTGTCGATGTCGCCTTCATGTGCGAGACGCACCTGAAATCTACTTAAGTCTTCACCTTGCCTGGATATCGTGTTTATCGCAAGGAACGGCCACTGAGTAATAATGCCAGCCACGCTTTTGGTGGAGCAGCAATCATTGTAAAGGACGGCATTGATCATCGTGAGTCTGTCACTCCAAACTTTGTGGGAATGGAAGCAGTTTCCGTGATTATAAACGATGTGGACGCAGGTGAAATGAAGTTCATCTCTTTATACTGGGTGTTTTTGAATTTAGTATAGATTTTTGGGAGATTATAGAAGAGGTCCTTTGAAGTATTTTTGTCATATGAACATGGGATCCCCGCAGCTCCGTTTACTTACAATACTGCATTGAACAATCAAATGAAACCGGCACGCAGTGTGCGTTGGTAGGCCTAGATTATTTTATTTTTAACAATTAACACAAGCAATCTACTGTATGACTTTTACAGTAATTGTTCGAAATGACCGCCATTTGCTTCATAGCACACTTCGCAACGCCTTATGATGGATTGATGTACGCGTGGAAACAGTTGATTAGCACGGTCGCTGATATCACCTGCTGCCGCGACAACACGAGCCGCCAATTCTTCTTCGGTATCTACGGGTTCGGAGTACACCAATGATTTTATGCTTCCCCATAAAAAAAATCCATCGGTGTGAGATCTGGCGAACTCGGTGGCCAAGCAACTGGTCCGCCACGACCAATCCAACGACCAGGATATGTCTCATTTATGTAATCTCTAACTGCTCTTGTGTAATGCGAAGGTGCGCCGTCCTGTTGAAACCAAATCAAATGTCTGGTCATTAGTGGAACATCTTCAAGAAGACCAGGGAGCTCCGCCTTCAGGAAACCAAGGTATGTTTGCCCGTTAAGACGGCATGGTAGGAGATATGGCCCAATCAGGACATTGTGAATTATGCCAGCCCAAATATTCAAAGAAAAACGATGCTGAAAACTGTTAACATGTGTTGCACATGGGTTGACATGAGACCACAGATGACTGTTGTAGCTATTGAACATTCCCTCTCGCGTAAACGTTGCCTCATCTGTCCACAAAACCATGGAAGGAAAGTCTGGAATCCTATTCTGTTGCTGCATAAACCATTCCGTGAAAGCACGCCGGGGACAATGATCATTGGGATATAATTCCTGCACCTTTCGAAGCTTGAACGGATGTTGCAGGTTGTCATGTAAATTGTTCCATACAGTGGTATGACTAGAATTCAGAGCAGCTCCGACCGCACGAGTACTTGTCGATGGATTTCGGTTAAACCTTTCCAAAACTTCATCCTCTAATTCAGGGGAGCGTAACCACCGACGACGTCCACGCTGATGATTATCATGAGTGAATGCGCCCGTTTCTCTTAGACGACGATCTGCTGCACCAGATGCTCGTGAATTGGGAAGAATTCTGTTGGGATAACGTTCAGCATACAAACGCCTTGCACCATCCATGGTACCAGCAGCACCGAGACACAGATGCATGTCTGCATAATCATTCCATGTAAAACGATTCATACTGTTTGTTTAACTTTACACATGTAAAAGATACATCAAATGAACTTTTTAAAACAAATCTTTTCCCAGAATGCGATTAATTCATTTACATATGGACTAATCGTATTCTACAAAGAGGTTGGATACCATGGAATCTCCTTGACGAAGTTTGTCCTAAGACTATTCAACAAACAAGCACGTGCACCTTCAAATTTCTTTGCAAACAATTACTTTAAAAGTTATTACAGTAGATTGCTTGTGTTAATTGTTAAAAATAAAATAATCTACGCCTACCAACGCACACTGCGTCCCGGTGTCATTTGATTGATCAATGCAGTATTGTAAGTAAACGGAGCTGCGGGGACCTCTTGTTCATATGACAAAAAATACTTCTAAGGACCACTTCTATCATCTCCCAAAAAATCTGTACTCAAATCAAAAACACCCTGTATAACTCACCCAAGCACAAGCTTGATCCGTGCGAACTTGACGAGCTGCTGTCTGGGCCCATTCCATTTGTTATTGCGGGCGACTTGAATGCCAAGCACCATGCGTGGAACTCCATGTGCCCCCAATCAAAGCGGCAATATCTTATATGGATATGCCTTAAACGAGATTGACACCTTCGTTGCTGGTCCCCTTGATGACACGTACTACTGCGACCACTCACCTGTTAGCGAAGTGCTGGATATTGCAGTTCTTAAAGGTCTCCTCAAGCCCTATAATATATTCACAGTCGACGACTTATCTTCTGACTTCCGTACAGTGATGCTTATTCCGTTTGAGGGCTTTAACATCGATAAGAAGATTGTGCTCCGCTCTAAACAGGACTGGAAGCTCTTTAGGGATATTCTTAGAGAAAGTAGCATTCCTTTCAAGGAGGTTATTGATAAGGAGGATATCAATAGTAATATAAATGCTATCAGCTGTGTTGTCAACGATGCCACTACTTCCAGTACCTCTACTATCGATCGTAAGCGTCCTGAACATCTCGACCTGCATCCTTATATCAGGCGTCTTATTCTGGAAAGAAATTCTTACAGAAGATTATGGCAGCTTAAGCGACTTCCCTTCTTCAACACCAAGCACAACCGGCTTTCTCACAAGGTTAAGTAGGAGGTTAAAGCACTACGAAATCAAAGGTGGAGCGAAAAACTGAAGTCCTTGTCTTAAAATCAGGAAAGCAGCAGGTATCGATTCTATCAGAAACAGTTCCTTCCAGATCTTGCCTCCTAATGTTATCTCGATTATTATCAGGGTCATAAATGACTGCTGGAAACATGGATACTTCCCTGACAAGTGGAAGGAGTACGTTATCGTTACGATACCAAAACCTGGTCTAAACACTGCTCTCGCAGTCAGCTATAGGCCCATCAGCTTATTACCTAAGATGTCAAATATTCTTGAACGCGTCATTCTAAGGATGCTTTCTGTGAAGCCAACAATCTTATTCGTGTTGAGCAATTCGGTTTTTGCCCGGATCACTTCTGCCAACTTCAACTCTGGAGGCAGTTGCTGATCTAAACAGTCTTCTAAATTGCGCTAAGTACGATGGTCTCAGACTGGATGGTCTTATCTTTTTACATGTCCGGAAAGC
Organism: Rhysida immarginata; assembly: GCA_023313115.1. NCBI lineage: Eukaryota > Metazoa > Arthropoda > Chilopoda > Scolopendromorpha > Scolopendridae > Rhysida > Rhysida immarginata. The sequence goes on along the minus strand of JAHWFO010083123.1, from coordinate 1,261,068 downwards.
TTTTGATATGTTCTGGCATAACGGCCTGAGATATAAAATGATTACTTGTGGATTTTTTGACGATCTGATTGCTTTGATTAGTTCCTTTCTGTCGGAAAGGACTTTTCGTGTCAAGATTGGCTACTGCATATCTAACCCTCGTGACATCAATGCTGGCGTCTCCCAAGGCTCTGTCCTGGGTCCTGCGTTGTTCAACTTTTTCGATCAGGATTTCCCAACTTTTACAAAGTGCAATTTATACCTGTTTGCTGACGATGCGTCCATCATGACTAGTGCCCGCAATCCTGCTCATGTTATATCTCGGTTACAAAATTCTTTGCTTCAGTGTGAGAAATGGTTTCCTAAGTGGAGGTTAAACCTAAACGTTGATATAGGCAAAGCCATGTTCATTACAAAAAAGCTTAGAAAACCCCGAAGCCACTCATGCTATTTGGAAAGGAGCTCGAGTAGTCAAAAAACTATAAATACCTTGGAATAGTAATAGATACCAAGCTCTTATGCTATCAACAAGGCCAAGAAGGTTAAGTTTAGTCTGGTTGCTCTTCTGGGGCATAACAGTGCTCTTAGAGTGGATAGCAAACTTTTGCTGTATAAAATGGTAATCCGAACCATTCTTCTGTATGGTATGTCTGCCTCAGCTACAATCTGCACATCCAGATGGAAGGACCTCCAAACCTTCCAAAACATAACCATGAGGACCATCGCCCAACTCGACAGAAGAATAGCAACTAATACTTCCATTGCTGATGATTTCGGTATACCTACCATTGGGAAACACGTCCAAGAGTCGCTGAAGAAGCTGCTTCCGAAGATCAAGGACCATCCTAATCCATTGGTTTCAAATATTCTGGATCACCGGCTCACCTTTAGAAGTACCCTCAGGCATCGCAGGCCTCGTCACATCCTGGATGTTAACATCAACGACATCCAAAAGGCCATCTTTCCAACCTACTGGATCAATCTGTGTCCTATCGTAAATCAACAAAAAAATCTACCTTCCTCTTGGAAAGGAGTCCTATTTATATTCTGGATGACTTGACCAGGTTCATCTGGCTTCTTTCCTAATTCAGCGTACTTCCCTTGGCTATTGCTTGGACGAGTATGGCAGTGGAAGCACAGCTTCCGGACCGCTCGTTTCTATTTTTTTCCCTGCGCTGTTCGATTGTCGATTTCAATTCAGTTTCATGTGAAATTTATCCCGGAAGGGTGAGAAAGCGTGGAAGCACGGCTTACGTCCCACCTGTAAAAATGTACACTTCACTGTTCAATTGACGATAGTCCTTTCAGCACTGCTTACGTCCCACCTGAACAAATGTACCCTTCACTGTTCGATTGTCGATTTCAGTGTATTTCATGTGGAATTTATTCCGGAAGGGTGAGAATCCTGTAAGCACTTCTTACGTCCCACCTGAAAAATATGTACACTGCTTTGTTCGATTGTCGAATTTCCTCTACATATGTATCCTCCTCTATGGTATGCTTGCGTGAGCCACTATATGTAGAAGCAGATGGAGTGAACTCCAGTCGTTCCAAAATGTTACCCTGAGGAACATTGCCCAGCTTGGAAGAAGGACCGTAAAAAATCATTACATCCACTCGGATCAGAACATAACTCACATTGGAAAGTGTATCCATTATCTCCTGATGAACATGATGCAGACGATGGGGAGCCATGACAATGACCTGGTTGCTGGAATACTGAATAACCTGATGGAAATGGAGTGGAATATAAAGTATAGAAAACCGAGGCAAATACTAGATGTCAACTTCGAAGACATTGGCAACGTTTCCTTCCCGGATTATTGGAAGATGTGATAACCACCTCTTCCCCTCTCCACTCTTCTGACAGTCGTCAATCTTATTATATTTTCATAATGTGGAAGACCTCTTTGGGTCAGTCAGGCTTCTTTCCTATTTCAGTGTACTTCATGTGGAATTTATTCCGGAAGGGTGAGACTCGTGTAAGCACTGCTTACGTCCCACCTGAACAAATGTACATTTTCCCTGTTCGAGTGTTGATTGTCCTCTTCATATGAATCCTTGATAAAGCCAGGAAAAAAAGGCGAAACCGATAGGAATTCTGTGTGATTCCTTTTTCGCTACGTACTGTAAGGCCTCCATCAACTTCATCAAAATAATTATCTTCTTTCGTCGAAATTTATGTTAGTTGTTATACATGGACGATTTGTTTGATAGCCTTGCCACGCTGGACATAGCGAAAAGCAGTACTAGTTTATTGATTTCACTCGTTGGGACAGGCGGATTGGGCTTAGTCAAATGGTGGTCAAACTCTCCTGAGTTGTTAGCACACATACCCTCGTCAATCGTTACCCTATTAGATAGTATAGCCTTCTCAGATGATAGTTGTTTGCTGAAAATTTTGTGCTTGTATTGAGACCCTCAGTGAGTCAGTGATGTAGTTCCCGAAATGAACATCTGGGTCATTAAAATATCTTATTGTGGAATTTGGTTTCACGTTTTTGTTTACTGATAGTGGTGTCCACAGTTCTTGGCATATATCATTTATATTTTAAATATTATATTTTTCAAAATTTTATTAGCTGTAAAAGTAAAGGAATTCATTATTACCTGAAGTCAGTTTTGATTAACGTTACACACTGATCGCATTTCACAAACTGACAAATATCTCTTTGATAATGAACATTCTTAAAAATTAGAAAATTTCACTCACGTGATTAGAAATTTCACGGAATACCTTTAAACGTGATTGTTTGAAAATAGAGGCGTTCATTTCTATTCCGCAATGATTATTCCTTTTCACATGTCGTCCTTAAAGTTTGACCCCATTGTCCATAAAATTTATTACTCTATTTAATACTTTATTTTGTGTGGAAACAGCGAAATGTGGGGAAAGTGTGCAAGCCAGTGGAAAACAGCGATATGTGGGGAAAGTGTGCAAGGCAGTGGAAAACAGCGAAATGTGGCAAAAAGTGTGCACGCCAGTGACAACATCAAGACCCAAAATTGTAGACTGAAAAGGGACTTTTCATTATCATTATTATTTTATTATTTATTATTTTAGTTAATCGTTTTACATCATTGAAATAATGGAAGTTGTCTGATTACATCTCACGTTCATTGAAATACCGTGTGTTTCAAAAGTTCCCGAACGCAGGAGATGACTTTCTCTTCATAACGTACTGTTGTGCAGGTATGCTGAAGGGCTGGTAGACAGAAGCCACTGTAACAGTTTAAAAAGGGTTTATTGCGTGAAAACAAACAAATGAAATGGTGTAACCTACATGTTCCGTTTCCTTTGGAAATTTAAAAATAAAATAAACACATTTGAGAAAATTTGCCATAATGTAAAACTGATTTTATGCAATTTATTTCAGCACATGGTTTATTTTAGTGGTTGGCCGAACATTACTCCTGCTGTCATAGGTTAGGCTTTCCCTACATACAGAAGGGACAGTTGAGGAACTTTTGAAACACAAGGTTTATCTTTATGCTTTATATTCTGTCTTCTATCATGCTTACTAAAACATGACATTTTCAGTTGTGAGATAGCAAACCGCACGGATTCATCAGATAGCAAATGTCTAACATTTTTCATTATTGAATTTATTGTGGAATTTCCCCCTTTGTTTTGTCTTTGCAAAGATTTTAAATGGCTAATACGAAACTATGTTTGAACCAATTTGGCTTTATTTATGATAATCTGCCTTCTAAAGCTTCTTAATCTCTTAGCAGTTCTAAGTGTAGGTTTACTTGTCCAGGCTGAGGGTTGGAATAAATTGGATCTAGAAATATCAACAAATAGGAAATAAGCAATCATTGAAATGAAATTTTAAAAAAAATTCAATATACGTTTGAAATTTTCTTCTAAATGAAATGCCATGAATTCTTGTTTTTCTTAAATCAAGGCTGAGTTTTTAATTGGATCTTACCCAGTTCAGGCTCATCAATTTGTCCCACTAAGTCCAGCTTTTTCCATAGTTGGGTCAATTCTCCATAGTCATCTGAAAAAATTATTAAATATATAATTATAAAATATATAAATATTCCACATCAGATCATATTTTATACTGTATCAACATTTAGGACAACGTATTTAAGCGTTTTCTCTGACTTAAGTTGATGATGCTGTATCTTTAGCACATCGTTGCTTATTACTCCAGACACAAGAATTTTATGACTTTCCTCGCGTGACACTTAATCTTTATGGTGTCCTTTCGGCCTGTGTGGGCGATACACTGAAATCGACAATCGAACGGTGTAGTGAAAAGGCACGAGCGGTCCGGGAGCAGAGCTTCCATAGCACACTCGCCCATAACGTAACCAAGGGAATTATACTGAGTTAGACGAGAAGCCTGATGTCCCGCGAGAGTCATCCTGAGAACAGAGTCCTAACTAGTAGGACGAGGAATAAGATTGTTGATTGACGTAGAGATAGCCCTGAGCATCTGCGGCTAAGATATCCAGAAGTCGGGGAAGACAATCTTATTTACGTCATCGAAATTAACTTCCAGTACGTGAAGGGATGTTCGTATCCTTATGGGACCCCTAAGGGCTAGAGATACTGGCTACCAAGGGATTTTCGTGGGTCTCAATTTTAAGAAGCAATTTCTTAAGGAGCATTTGGACGTAGCTACTAATGTGGTCCATATTGAGGTCTTCATAAATAGAAGAGTTTTTGGCAACTCTCCTGTCGAGCTGAACAATGGTCCTGAGGGTTACATTTTGGAAGGTCTGTATTTCCCTCCACCTTGATTTGCAGATAGATGCCCAGGCAGGCATTCCATGAAGCAAGATGGTGCGGATACCACCTTGTACAGCAAGATACACTGAAATAGGCAAGACGCCTTTTTATATACAGATTATGATGGTATAAACAGTCTTTGATTGGTTGTATACAAAATATGTTCAATTTGCTAAAAGTATGTTGGTAAAATAGTTGTGATTTTTTGGAATACGATTATGAATGGTAGAAGGTGATGAATGAATCAGAAATAAGCATAATAATAGATAGTAAAATCAGCGATATGAATAAATAAAAAAAATAATAAATTAATAAATTATATAGAGAGTAAAGGAAGAATAATTAAACGTTAACATTAAACGAAATAACTTGCTAATACATATGTGTAAAAATAAAATAAAAATGAAAGAGCAGTTAAATCAAGTCAGCAGTGGGCGTCAGCATCGAATGTACATCCTATTCCAAAAGCGTTTTCACTTAGGTGAATGATGTTCGGCGTGCTTGCAATACATTTAACGAGTGAAATTATCGGTTCAGGTAAGAAGTCGAGTCCGACCTGAAAGAAATTCGATTTCTTGTCTGAACCGATTAATTTCACTGGTTTAATATATTGCAAGGGCACTGAACATTATTCGCATAAGTAAAAACGCTTTTGGAATAGGGTGTACGGACTGGAGGAAGGGTATCATGAAACTTGAAAACTGGATTGAGAAATACAAAGAAGAGAAACTCCAAAAACACTATTCCACATAATAAATTATAATGACTAAGATGTACATTTGGAAAACAACGTTTCCTTTATCAGTGAATAAAGAACAACGACGACAATCGATAATCCAACAGCGAAGTGTACAATTTTTCAGAAGGGACAAAAGCATCACTTTCACAAAGCTCATCGAACCAGAATAAATTCCAAATGAAATTCACTGAGGTAGTCAAGAAGCCTAACCAGCCCAAGCGATCTTCCCTATTATATATAGAAGAAAATAAGATTGATGATTGTCAGACAGAAAATAAAAACGAAATAAAAAAACAACGCGAAAGAAGTTTATGGCATCTTCCAGTAGTCCGGAAAAAAAAACGTTGCTGATGTCTTCAAATTCTGATGTCAAGAATGTGCCTCGGTTTTCGATACTTCATATGCCACTTCATATCCGTTGAGTTCTTCAATATTCCATTCACTAGGTCATTGTCGTGAATCTTCATCTTCTGCACCATACTCAATACGAGGTCCGGTATAAACTTTCCGATATGGGTCATGCTTAAATCTGAGTGCATGAATTGGTTTTTCACAGTCCTTATGCCAAGCTGGGCAATGGTCCTCAGGGTAACATTCTGGAACGACTGTAGCTCGCTCCATGTGTTTCTACAGATACTCGCCCAAACAGGCATGCCATAGAGGAGTATGGTCCGAATAATGGACTTGTACAGAAGTAACTTGTGGGTTCTGAGGGTGCTGTTGCGACCCAGGAAACCTATGAGACTGTACTTAGCCTTCTTTGCTTTGTTCAGAACGTAGGTCACATGACGATTCCACGAGAGTCTTCAGTCGATGATAACGCCAAGATATTTGTAGTTGTCCAACCTATCCAGTTTCTTATTGAATAGAACAAGAGAATCTGGGGGACGCTTGCACTTTCTGTTGAAGTACATAGCCTTGCACTTTCCGACGGTAAGGTTCAGCATCCGACAGATAAACCAGTCTTCGAACATCTTCAACTGCAGACGAGCGAAAACGTGAGCCGGCTTGTGTGCCCATATCATAATGGCAGTATTATCAGCATGGAAATAAAGCTTACAATTTTCGGGTTTCGGGAAATCATGCACAAAATGATTAAATAGCACGGTCCCCAGGACAGAACTTTGAGGGACATTGGCCTTTACAACACGGAGCGTGGATAGATTTTTGCATAGTTTAGCTTGGTAGAACCCGTCGGTGAGAAAAGAATTCCACCATCAAAATCAAATCGGGAGGAAACCCCTCTCTAATCATCTTGTACACAAAAGGCTCCCATGCCACACATAGTCAAAAGCTTTACTGACATCGAGAAATACCACCCCGTAGTGCCTGGAAAAGTTCAAAGGGGTGCTCAGGTCTGCAACGAGCCTCCATATCTGCGCTGAAAAGAGTGGGCAGCACGAAAGTCAAACTGACCTTTCCGAAATAGATAATTGGTGAGACAGTGGTCTTGGAATCTGACGAGGATTGTTTTGTCCAAAAACTTAGACATCGAGAGGAGTAGGCTAATAGGTTGGTAGCTTGCGGAATTGAGGGATTTTGCCCCTGCTTGGGGATACTCAAAACAATAGATTGTTTCCAAGACACAGGGAAGTAAGAAAATTTCCAACAGTCGCAAATGATATTGGTGGGCTCGTCAATAAAGTTCTCAGGGAGATTCATAAGAGAGATATTACTCACCTTGTTTCTTCCTGGCGGCGCCTTCGTTTTCAGTTTCCTTATGATGGTGGCGATCTCTCTGGCCTCAATGTTGTTCTTCGTTACATGTTATGGGACCTATCAAAGTAGATAAGACCATCTTCCACACGCTGAGACATGATTTAGCTCTCTGGATTATTGTTGATAGGCGTAATAAAGTGCATTTCTAGTGAATCTGCAATGACTTGGGCCATGTCCTGATCAGTTTGCACATAGTCACCTTCTGTTGTACGGAGTGGAGGAGGCGTATCATTCTTCTTCTTTTGTAAAACTTTAACCAGACTCCAAAGGGAATTGTCAGGAGCTGACAAGGTTTTGAGTTTTTCATTCCATCTAGCGTCACGAAGCTCTTTTATCTCCTCTTGGACTCTTCGCACTAGCCTATTGTACTTGGTTTTGAGCGTTGCCATAGTCTACGGGTCCTGTTTCTTTCAGCAATTAGGCGTTGGATTCCAGGAGTGAGTTGGATTCGATGAGGAGGTTTATTCTGTGATGGATAGTTACTAGCTTCTATGGCACTTCAACACGTTCATCGATGTTCTCCGTACAGTACGCAATGTCGGCAGCTATAGTTTTTGAGAATATTTTTGAAGAGCTGTGATGTGCAAATATTTTTAGTTTAATATTTACACACCACATGTTTATTATTTTGTCTAGTTTTTATTCTTATTCCTTTGAAATTAGTTAAAAATTTTTGCAATATTCTTGGCATTCTATCAATTATAATAGCTATGTGCTGTTCATGACCTTTGATATCTCGTTCTGGCAAAACGCGTGACGATTGTTATTGAAAATTACATCTGCAACTGCTGAGTTATGTTCTTCACTTCATCGTTGGACAGCAGACACTTCAGGTCACTCTTTCCTCTTCACCATCATGGGCCATCTACACCCAGTTGTTATGGACATAACCATTTTCTATGGAGTTTGTTCCTGCCATTGTGAGATTTGGACATTGCTGCTATCTTTCTTTTATATCGGTAGAAGGGTGGATCATAATACTGTTCCCTTTGATTAAACAGGTGATGGCCTTTCAGTATAATAGAGAGACATCAGGAGTTCCAACTAGTTTCGCCATGTATTCCCGGCTTTGTCAAGGATATATACAGCAAGACAATCGACAATCAAACAGTGAAGTCTATATTTGTGAGGATGGGACGAAAGCAGCGCTTTCACAAAGCTCATCCAACCAGAATTAACTCCAAATGAAATACACTGAGGTAGTCAAAAAGCCTAAACAACCGAAGCGGTCTTCCATATTACACAAAAAAGAAAATAAGATTGACGATTGTCAGAAACAAAATACAAACAAGATAAAAAACACAAGGAGAAAGAAGATTATCGCATCTTCCAGTAGTCCGGGAAAGAGAAGTTGCTAATATCTTCAAAATTGACGTCAAGAACGTGCCTTGGTTTACGATACTTCGTATGCCAGTTCATATTCAATGAGTTCTTCAGTATTCCATTGAAAAGTTTATTGTCGTGAGTCTTCATCTTCTGTATCATAATCAATAGGAGATCCTGTATAAACTTTCCGATATGGGCCATGTTTAAATCCATGTGGATGGATTGGTTTTTCACCGTCCTTCTGTCCAGCTGGGCAACGGTTCTCAGGGTAACATTCTGGAACGATTGTAGCTCGCTCCATCTGCTTCTACAGATAGTCGCCCAACAGGCATAACATAGAGGAGTATGGTCCGAATAATGGACTTGTACAGAAGTAACTTGTTGTCAAAGCTGAGGGCGCTGTTGCGACCCATGAGAGCTATGATACTGTACTTAGCCCTCTTTGCTTTGTTCAGAGCATAGGACATATGCCGGTTCCATGAGAGTCTTGAGTCAATGATAACTCCCAGATACTTGTAGTTGTCCACCCAGTCCAGTTACTTATTGAACAGAACAAGAGAATCTGGGGGACGCTTGAGCTTCCTATTGAGGTACAAAGCCTTGCACTTTCCGACGTTAAGGTTCAACTTCCAGCAGTTAAACCAGTCTTCGAACTGCTTCAAGGTGCACTGCAGCCGAGTGATAACGTGAGCCGGCTGGTGTGCCCATGTCATAATAGCAGTATCATCCGCATAAAAATCCAGATTACAATTATCGGGTTTCGGGAAATCATGTACAAAGTAATTAAACAGCACTGGCCAGAGGACAGAACCCTGAGGGACACAGGCCGTTACAACACGGGGCGTGGAGAGATTTTCTCCAACTTTGGCTTGATAGGATCTGCCATCAAGAAAGGATTTCACCAACAAAATCAAATCGGCAGGGAACCCGTCTCTGATCATTTTGTAGACAATGCCCTCATGCCACACCTAGCAAAAGCTTTACTGACATCGAGAAATATCACCCCACAGTACCTGGAGAGGTTCAGGCGGGTGCTCAGGTCTTCAACAAGCCTCCATATCTGCATCGGACAAGAGTGGGCAGCACGAAAGCCAAACTGCTCTTCCCGAAAAAGGTCATTTGCTAGACAGTGGTCTTGGAATCTGACGAGAATCGTTTTCTCCAACACTTTGGACATCGTGGGTAGCAGGCTAATAGGTCGGTAACTCACCGGAATCACAGGATTTTGCCCCTGCTTGGGGATACTCAACACAATAGATTGCTTCCAAGCCACAGGGAAGTAAGAAAATTTCCAGCAGACGTTAATGATATTAATGAGATAGTCAATAAAGTTTTTCGGGAGAATTATAAGGGCGTTATTACTCTCCTTGTCTCTTCCTGGAGCCTTCTTCTTTTTCAGTTTACTTATGATGGTGGCGAACTCTCCAGCTTCGATTCTGTTCTTCGTTAAATGGTGTGGGACTTCATCAAAGTTGACAATACCTTCTTCCATACGCTGAGACATGATTTGGCTCTCGGGCTTATCGTTGGTAGGAGTGAATCTGCAATGACTTGGCCCTTGTCCTTATCAGTTTGCACATAGTCACCTTGTGGTGTACGGAGTGAAGGAAGCATAACATTCTTCTTCTTCTGTAAAGCTCTGGAATTGTCGCGAGCCGACAAGCTTTTGAGTTTTTCCTTCTATCTAGCATCGCGAATCTCTTTTATCTCCTCTTGAACTCTTCGCACTAACCTGTTGTACTTGCTTTTGAGCCAAGTTTCACGATAGCGTTGCTATAGTCTACGGGTCCAGTTTCTTTCAGCAATTAGGCGTTGGATTCCAGGAGTGAGTTGGATTCGATGAGAAGGTTTATTCTCTGATGGATACTTACTAGCTTCTATGGCACTGTTAATACACCTTGTGATGTCATGAACAAGTTGACCGATGTCCTCTGTACAGTAAGCAACGTCGGGATGGTAGCCATAGTCCTTAAGAATATCTTTGTAGAGCTTCCAGTCTTGATGATGTACGAGTTCCTCTCGGAAATTTATGTCAACATTTTCAAAGTTCAACGCCACAGGCTTGTGGTCAGAAGAAAGGTCATCAATCGTGAAGATATTGTACGGTTTGAAGAAACCCTTCAACAGCGAGTCGTCCAAAACGTCACTACTAGGGGAGTGGTCGCAGTAGTAGGTGTCCTCCACAGGTCCAGCATTGATGATATAATCTCTACCTTGTTTGTACGTATAGAGAATCATGCCGTTGTAATTCTGCGTTCTGGAGTTCCAGTTTGGATGTTTGGCATTTAAGTCACCAGCCAGGACGACTGGAATGTCACCACGGAAGAATTCATCAAGCTCGCAAATGTCAAAATAATGTTTAGGTGAATTGTAGAGCGCCACGAACTTCACATCACTACAGGAGACGTCAATGATAATGATGGAGGCCGATTCTATACCTGCATAAGACTTGGATACTAATTCTTGGTGTTGAATTCCCTTCTTAATGATGATCGCAGCGCACCCAGACGCACATCTTGTAGCATTTGAAGCCATTCGATCCTTACGGTACACACAATAGCCAGGTAGATTAAAGTCTTGGCTTGGTTTGAGGTGAGTTTCACAGAGGAAAGCAACGTCGATCTCTTGCTTTATCAGAAAGTTGTGAAACTCGATACGCTTTCGGGGAATGCCCCTAGCGTTCCATATCACGCACCGAAGTTCACGTTTGTTGATTACAGTATAACGTTGTGCAGCCATACTAAAATTATTTGGTCGTAAGGAGCTTACTCAACTGTGGGTAACTTTTGCCTAGATTAGAAAACAGATGAAAGATACGTCCCAATTGTTTATACATACCTGGTAGGTCGTTGATGTTGAGGCCTTTATCTTCCGGCGTAGACACAGTGGCAGCATAGCATTTGCCTGCTGTCCCTTTAGAACTAGATATCCTTTGAACCTGGGGGTATTTTGGACATTTCGTGTAGCTTGATGTGTGCTGTCCACCACATCTGATGCACTTTGGGGGGGTCTTGTGCTTTGATCTTGGGGCAATCTCTTGACTGGTACCCCTCAGCACATTTATTACAACGAGGAACTTCCGTGCAGCCCATGGATACGTGTCCGAAGCGCAGCCAGTTGTAACACTGTAGTAGCTTCTTGTTCCCTCGAAAGGCCTCCACTGAAACTGCCAGCGGCCCAATACGTGTTATGTTTTTCAATGACTGGTTGTGTTCGGTCTTCGGGAGTAGAACCTAAACCATCGGCATATCAATGGACCCTTTGGCTTTCCTCAATCGAATAACTTTTTCCGGGAAGTAGTTGGCTCCTTTTAGGTTTTCTTGGAAGTCATGGAGGTCATACGTAACATCCACATTACGAATTACGTATTTCAAGACCTTCTCCGACTTCAGTTGATGATGCTGAATTTTTAAAATATTATCAGACTTAATTCTAGAGATTAACTTGTTTTGTGTTTCTTCATCTTCACATTTAAATTTGACGGTTTCAGCTCTGCCCGTATGAACGGTGATCTTTTCCACTGGAACATGCTTCTCGAGCTCAGTAAAAATCGTTTTAAACGGGACGCCATGAGTCCGCACGATAATTGGCGGTACATACCTCTTCGTGATCCTATGGTCTTTATTAGCCGAGCGACCTTGTACTTTCTTCGGATTCTTCATTTTATTCGCGCTGACGACTTCTTCGTTTACTCTGGAGACGGTCTTTAGGTCATCGATCCTCGTGCCTTTTCTGAATTTTTTATTAGCAACACCAATCCAGGGACTGCTATCCACTTCTTCATCGGTTCCATCAGAGTGACTTCTCTTATAGCCACCGTTTGTCGAGCAGTCACTATTTTAAATTATATCCATAGACTCTAAACTTTTAGCACAAGCAATATTATTAAAAACATTACTTACCTTGCTGTTATCAACAGGTGTATCTTCCTTGGAGTTACCTGCCTTCGGAGTCCCGGAGCATTTCCCAAAGTCTTCCTTCAGTTCGCTTATCTTTTCAATGACATCTCTACGAGAGTCCTATTTTCCTTGTTGATACTTTCGAACTTCTCTTCAAAACTTTTATGTAGGGATTCGACTTTTTCGTCCAGTGCCCTATACTTAGCATTTATTTCATCCCGGAGAGCTTCAAACATTTCGTTGAACACTAGGTCAAAAGCAGCAAACCTAGCATCCAAGCAGGCATCCCGGTAGGCCTTTTCGCAGGACACAGTTTTACCATCTGCCACTAGCAATGGCATTTTAGCTGACTCTGACGTGGTTAATTTGCACGAAGCCATCATAATCCTAAAATATAATTGTACAGAACCAGGGGGTGAGTAAAGAATCGCAGCTAGGTTTGTGCTAAAGAAGCCATCCTAAGAAGGACGCACCTAGCTTTAAGGAAAAAGAAGAAACCAAGTCAGGTTAGCGTGAAAGTTAATTTTACGCCAGGGACCCACTCGTGAATAATTAGAATAATAATAGATGATATGAAAAGTCCTTAGCTAGGTTTGCGAGGAAATTAATCACAACGCCAGGGACCCAGAAGGATTATGAACGTCTTGATGTACTGGTTTACGGGAATATTAATTCCAACGCCACGGACCAGCACATAAGACGTAAGAGAAGGTGAATATCGCCCTGAAAAGGACGCACCGTGAAATGAGAATAATAAAATGATACCTGAAAAGAGAGTAGAGGTGATACCTTGAAGAGCTAGTCCTGTGTCTTGTCCTTGCCTGCAATGACCCCCGAGCGTCATTCCTCATATGTGATCATGATCGTTTCGCCATTTATTCCCGGCTTTGTCAAGGATATATGTATACAGCAAGAGACAAGCACGCCTTTATATACAGAACAGTGGTACAAATTATGCAAATACATGAACAAATAGGATACAAAAGATTATAAGAGGAAATAATTAACAATAGAATAAATGGAATAATCACAGATTTATGAATTATAATGGCCAATAGAATAAAAAGAGTGTAAACGCTAATTTTATAAATTATACAAAAAGAAAATATACAAAGGGATGGTGCGTGTTTATCTGCGAAGCCATCTACTGTGCCAACAATTATTTTTTTATGTCTTGAAGCATTGGGATTGTTATGTGAATCTGATTCTTTTGTTCAACAAGCGTCAGTATTATTGTATTTTTATATTTAAGAATTTGTACAGGGTGATTCAGTCAATTTCTGACCATTTCAGTACTATGATTTATTGATCCATTAATGTTTACAAACTTAGCATTTCAGTATGATATTTTAGGTAGTTCGGAGTTTTTACTCCCGTGGAAAAGTCCTGATGCTATGCTCAATGTGGCCACCACGAACGTTTTGAACTGCTCACAGCCGAATGGTGAAATTGTTCATAACTCTATCCAGGATTTCTGCATCCACATGGGTGCAGCAGTCGACGATGCTTTGTCGCAGCTGGTCTAGGGTTCTTGGTGCTGTAGTGAACACACTGTCTTTAAGGAACCCCCAGAGATAAAAATCACAGGGATTTAGGTCAGGAGTTAAGGTAGGGGGCCAAAGAAAGCCACCCGCGAATCGATCTGGAAACCTGTTTGAAATGACACGATTTCCGAATTTCTGATTGAGATATTCTAGCACTTCATTATTGGTGGGAGGCCTAGCCCCATCCTGTTGAAACCATTGATGTGGAAGCGGTATACGCCTCCTTCGCAGCTCGGGGATGAAGAAGGTTTCCAACATGTTAAGATAAGCCTGTGACGTTACGGTGCCCTCAAAAAAGAAAGGACCAATGATGCCTCTTTTGGAAACGCGCACTAAGCCATAACCTTACGTGGATGAAGAGGTGACCTATTTCTTTCCCAAATACTGGATCTCATAGCTCCTCGTGCCCCTCGTCAATCAACAATCAACTCCATCGTCCTTATAGCAAAGGACCCCATCTTATCCTCTGGATGACTTAACTAGGTTTCATTTGGCTTCTTGCCTAATTCAGTGTACTTCCCCTGGTTACTTCCTGGATGAGTATGGCAGTGAAAGCGTTCCTTTCGGACCACTCGTCTCGTTTTCCCTGCACTGTTCGATTGTCGAGGAGACCTATGGATCTCATGAGGGTGCTGGGAACCCCAAAAACGAACGTTGTGTTTATTAATGTCACCTGACAGATGAAATAAGGCCGCATCTGACACACACAGATTGTCCACAATGTGCTGATTGGCTTCTATTTCTTCTCTGAACTCCATCGCAAATTGTTGTCGCTTCTGTCTTCCAGTGTCTGTTAACTCCTGATAAATACGGGAACAGGTGTAAATCCTTTCTCAAAATTCGCCACGTCATGGTATACGACAGCCCTTCTTCAATGGATAGGCGGCGAACAGATTTTTTGGTAGGGAATCGACCAACCTTGTGCGAACATTTTGTGGTAGGGAAT
>JAHWFO010083123.1:1226548-1237867 GCA_023313115.1 Rhysida immarginata | reverse complement strand
TTCGAATGGTATAGAATATTTTACGTCTGATTTAATAACTTGCTCCCGCTTTCTTATTGTTAAGAATGGAGAAGTTTAATTGTTGATCCTGCATTGCAGCCTGCGATTTATAAAGGTTTAGTTTGTGGCGTCGCTTGCTTCACTTCAAGCAAAAAATATATATAGATAAATATAAAGAATATCATCTAAGTTCATTTGTACTCTCAGCATACTCACTACTAACCTTGAAATCCTTCAAACGTTTTCCATAGTTTTTCTTAAACTAATTATATTTTGAAAAATTTCGAATGGTATAGAATATTCTGCTTCTTCTCGTTTACTGTCTTAACTTATTAATTTGCTGCCGCTTTCTTATTGTTATAAAGAACGGACGCGTTTAATTGTTTGTCCTTCTATTGTTGTTCACGCTTTTAATTGTTGCCTCACTTGCTTCACAAGCAAAATCTTCTATCTATATAAAGAAGGATGTTTGTGGGTCTGTCTGTCTGTGGGTTTGTGGTTCTGTGTGTACGTTTTTTATACAAATCTACAGTTTTATTCCGATCTTGATAAAATTTCGCATACATGACCTTTAAAGCATGAGGAAGGTCACTGTCTACCTCAGATTTCGAAAAAATAATAATTATCGATAAAAAATCGATATTCATGGTTATGGTAAGGCATATTAATGAGAAATATCGCATGACCAACAATGCAAGACAAAGTTTTTGCAACAATGGTATCAACACGCAATTCACAAACACTCTGCACGGACCAACAATATATATCTCATGACTAACAATGAAAGGAAAAGTTTGTGCAACTGTAATTATCCCGGGCAACGCCGGGTACCTCTTCTAGTCTTCTATATAAAGAAGGATGTTTGTGGGTCTGTGGGTCTGTGTGTATGTTTTTTATACAAATCTACAGTTTTATTCCGATCTTGATAAAATTTCGCATACATGACCTTCAAAGCATGAGGAAGGTCACTGTCTACCTCAGATTTCGGAAAAATAATAAATATCGATAAAAAATCGATATTCATGGTTATGGCAAGGCATATTAATGAGAAATATCTCATGACCAACAATGCAAGGCAAAGTTTGTACAACAATAGGTATCAACAATGGTATCAACACGCAATTCACAAACGCTCTGCATGGACCTCAATATCTCATGACTAACAATGATAGGAAAAGTTTGTGCAAGTGTAATTATCCCGGGCAACGCCGGGTACCTCTTCTAGTATATATATATATATATAGGTTGTCAGACTTAATTCCAGAGAACCTGTTGCGAGTTTCTTAGTCTTCCTATTTAAATTTGACTGTTTCAGCTCTGCCGGAATATAGAGTGATCTTTTCCTCTGGAACATACCTCTTCGTGATCCTTTAGTCTTCATTAGCCGAGCGACTCTGTCCATTCATCGGATTCTTCTTTGTAGACGCGCTGACGACATCTTCGTTTACTCTGGAGACGGTCTTTAGGTTATCGATCCTCGTGCCCTTTCTGAATTTTTTTTATTACAACAAGTCAGGGACTGTATTCCACTTCTCCATCGGTTCCATCAGAGTGACTTCTTTTACAGCCACCGTTTGTCGAACAGTCACTATTGTCTATTATATCCATAGACTCCACACTTTTAATACAGGAAATAATATTAAAAACATTATTTACCTTGCTTAACTCGACTGGTTTATCTTCCGTGGAGTTTCCTGCCTTCGGAGCAGTTAAACATTGCTGAAATAATGTTTGAAGGCCACTTATCTCGTTCTTAATTTCCAATTTGATCCCATCCAAGGTATCTTTTATACCTTTACCTAGGGCATCCACCTTAGCCTCCAGTGTATTATGCTTTGAGATTATTTCATCTCGGAAAGACTATCAATTCGTTGAATACTCGGTCGAAAGCAGCAAACCTATCATCCAAGCAGGCATCCCGGTAGGCCTTTTCGCAGGACACAATTTTACCATCCGCCACTTGCAAGGACTCTTTAGCCGACTACAACGTGGTTAATTTGGACGAAGCCATCATATTCCTAAAATAGAAGTGTACAGAACCGGGGGGGAGGGGGGAGAAAAACCTCGCATCTAGGTGTGTGCGAAAGAAGCCGTTCTAAGAAGGACGCACCTAGCTTTAAGAAAAAAGAACAAGTCAGGTTTGCGAGAAAATTAATTCCACGCCAGGAACCCATTTGTGCATGCTTCGGATAATAGATGATATGAGAAAAGTCCTTAGTCAAGTTTGCGAGGAAATTAATCCCAACGCCAGGGACCCAGAAGATACTGAGCGTCTTGATGTACTGGTTTATGGGAATGTTAATTTTAACGCCAGGGAACAGCACATAAGACGTGCCAGAAGATGAATTTCGCCTTGAAAAGGGCACACCGTGAAATGAGAGCAATGAGATGATATCTGAAATGAGAGTAAAGGTGACACCTTAGAGAGCTAGTCCGTCCTGAGCGTGATGAGTGATCTGGTTGGTTGGTTGGTTGATTGAAATTTTAGGGCGTCGGCTGCTATGGCCATTTTGCGCCCGATAAAAAGTTTAAAAATCCACAGTTTATGGGCCAAAAATTTAAAAACTCAGATCAAAAAAAATCATAAAAACATGAGTAACAAAGATGCAAAAGCAATAAATAATATGACTATGAGAATTTTAAAATCACTAATAATTTTAAAACCAAACTTTTTTTTATTCAAGGTTTTTTTCCCCTAATAAGAAATGAGATGAATATTGTAGGGCAATGTAAATTATTAATGTGTAAAGGGCACTAAATCAACATATACTTAATATATATAATGCAAAAGCAATAACAGGATGACTATATGAATTTAAAAATATGAATAATTTTTAAAAATAGAAACAATTTTTAAAAAATCATAGGATTGTTCCCCAATAAAAAATCCGATGAATAATTCAGCTCTAATGAGCGTCGTAAATTAGTGTATAAAGGTAACTGTATAAGAATATGTTTAGTAGTCAGCATTACTCCACAGGAGCACAATGGAGTGTTTCTAAATTTAATAAATGACCGTGAGTAAGATGGCTGTGACCAATCCTAAGCCGAGTAAGAACGACATCTTCTCGCCTGTTCGTTAGACAAGGTAAGAACCGCGGGGTTATGGCCCGCTTTATTTCAAATAATTTATTCGCTGGGTTAAGAAGCCAAGACTCCTGCCAAGAAGATACGAGTTTCTTGGAGATAACTGGGAACAAATGTTCGGGGATTGAGAGTAGCTCAGAGATCGGTAAGTGGGTAATCGCGTCTTTTGCCATCTTATCAACCCGTTCATTTTGCTGGATACCCATGTGACTAGGGATCCAAACAAAAAAAATTCTGGTACCTTGGGAATCCAGGTAATAAAGATATTCTTGGATACTCTGAACAAAAGGATTGTCTTTATTTAATGATTCCAAGGAAGCGCTCAGAGAATCGGAGAATATCCAAAAATTGGAATTTGGGTAATTAAAAGAGAACTCTAACGCTTTGGCTATGGCTAACAATTTCGCCATACCTTTCACTTTACCCACTCGATAAAGGAGGCAGGGCATGAGATTTTTTCACCGGGTTTTTTTGCTAAACCCACATTTTACATGACGCTCTATAACTCTCTGAATAACACATGAGGTCTAACCCCTACCCCCTACAAAATTAAAATTTTCAAAATTTACCCCTTCACCCCCAGGGACGCGAAATGTTTTTATTCTGAAGTAGGGGACATTAAAAACAAATAATCAATATTCATTTTCCCCCAATCTGTTCCCCTTGAGTCGTTATTTGGACCTAAAGACGGGACACCAATTATGAAAAACCCAGTATAAATTATGTGTGCAACGTGTGACCCATTTTATCAGTGAAGTTCGCAGAGAGGAGTGGAAATACGGATGAAAGAACATATTTCCTGTTTAAAGAAAGCAAGGCTAGGGGTTTCATCGTTTGCTGATCATATCATTAATGAAAAACATAATTATTCTATAAATTTGTTTGAAATTTTTCATAGATGTAGAGACATTCAAATGTTATACTTCATGGAATCAATAGAAATTGTGAAAAACAAAGCAACCAATAAAACCCTGAATAGTGATGATGGCCCTACGCCAGTGGCAGAATGGGTCCCTTTAGCTAAATTCTTTACCAAATAAAAGTTTTTTAGGTTTTTATTTTGTTGTATTGTGTGGTTTTAGGTGGTTTTCCAACTGCTCTTATAACTGGACAGCTCTATTATCCAGAGTGATTTTTTCTGAGTGTCGGGATCTTTACTGATTTCATAGGGCAAAGCTATAAAGTCAGCTTACATTGGTTGTTTTCTTTTCTTGTTTTTTTGTTATTTTTATTATTTAAATTTTAATTTTTTGATTAGTCTTAATATATTATAAATACTTTGCTTCTCTCGTTGTTCTTTGCGCCATCATAAAGATCGCCATCATTATAAGCAAACTGTAAAAGAAGAAGGCTCCAGGAAGAGACACGGTAAGCAATAACGCCCTATGAATCTCCCGATGACCTGTATTGACGAGCTCACCAATTTCATCTGCTACTGTTGGAAATTTTCTTAATTCCCTGCGTTTTGGAAACAATCTAATGTGTTGAGTATCCCCAAGCAGGGGCAAAGCCAGCAAATCTCGCGAGCTACCAACCTATTAGCCTGCTCCCCTCGATGTCTAAGATTTTGGAGAAAACGATCATCGTCAGATTTCAAGACCATTAGCTAACCACTGATCTACTTCAGAAACATTAGTTTGGCTTTCGTGCCGCCCACTCTTGTCAGATGCAGATATAAAGGCTCATTGAAGACTTTCCAGGGTGGTATTTCTCGATGTCAGTAAAGCTTTTGACCTGGTGTGGCATTGGGGCCTTGTCTACAAGATGATTAGAGACGGGTTTCCTCCCAATTTGATTTTGATGGTGAAATCTTTTCTCACCGACAAGTCCTACCAAGATAAATTTGGTGAAATTCTATCCACGCCCTGTGTTGTAAAGGCCGGTGTCCCTCATGGTTCTGTCATCGGGGTCCTTGCTATTTAATTATTTTGTGCATGATTTCCCTAAACCCAAAAATTGTAATCTATAATTCTATGCTGATGATACTGTCATTATGACATGGGCACACAAGCCGGCTCACGTTATCACTCGTCTGCAGTACGCCTTGAAGATGTTCGAAGACTGGTTTAACCGCTGGAAGCTGTACCCTACCGTTGGAAAGTCCAAGGCTATGTACTTCAAGAGAAAGTTCAAGCGTCCACCAGATTCTCTTAGTCTATGCAATAAGAAACTGGACTGGGTAGACAACTACAAATATCTTTGCGATATCATCGAATGAAGACTCTCGTGGAAGCGTCACGTGACATACGCTCTGAACAAAGCAAAGAGGGCTAAGTACAGTCCCATACCTCTCCTAGGTCGCAATAGCACCCTCAGCATCGACAACAAGTTACTTCTGTACAAGTCGATTATTCGGACCATACTCCTCTATCGCATGCCTGCATGGGGGACTATCTGGAGAAGCAGATGGAGCGAGCTACAGTCGTCCCAGAATGTTACCCTGAGGACCATTGTCCAGCTTGGCAGATGAACTGTGAAAAACCAATCCATCCACTCAGATTTAAGCATGGCCCATAGCAGAAAGTTTATACAGGACCTCCTTTTGATTATGGTGCAGAAGGTGCAGATTCACGACAATGAGCTAGTGACTGAAATATTGAACAACTTAATGGATATGAAGACGTGATATGGAACGTTTCTTTTCCGGGCTGCTGGAAGATGTGAGAATCTTCTTTCTCGTTGTATTTTTATTTCGTTTGTATTTCTTTCTGGCAATCGTTCAACTTATTTTCTTTTTTGTATAATATGGAAGACCGTTTGGGTTTGTCAGGCTTCTTTACTACCTCAGTGTACTTCTTTTGGAATTTATTCTGGTTCGATGAGCTTTGTAAAAGCGTTGCTTTCGTCCCATCTGAACAAATGTACACTTCACTGTTCGATTGTCGATTGTTGTTCTTTGCAAAGACGACGATCAGGACGCACTAGCTCTTCAAGGTGTCACCTCTGCTATCATTTCAGGTATCATCTCATTGCTCTCATTTCACGGTGCGCCCTTTTCAAGGCGATATTCACTTTCTGTTAGGTCTTATGTGTTGGTCCTTGGCGTTGGAATTAATATTCCTATAAACCAATACATCAAGACGCTCACTATCCTTCAGGGTCCCTGGTGTTGGGATTAATTTTGTCGCAAACCTAACTAAGGACATTTCCCATTCCACCTATTATCATTTCACCTATTATCATCTTGATCATTCACAAGCGGGTCCCTGGCGTAGAATTAATTTTCTCGCAAACTTGACTTGTTCTTTGTTCTTAGGTGCATCTTTCTTAGGACGACTTCTTTAGCACACACCTAAGAATATGATGGCTTCATCTAAACTAACCACGCTGAAGTCCGCAAAGGAGTCTCTGCTAGTGGCCGATGGTAAAACTTTGTCCTGTGAAAAGGCCTACTGGGATGCCTGTTAGGATGCTAGGTTTGCGGCATTTGATCTACTGTTAAACGAAATGCTAGAAGCTCTCCGGGATGAAATAAACGCTAAGTATAATACACAGGAGGCCAAGGTGGAAAAAGTAGAATCCCTACATACAAGTTTTGAGGAGAAGTTCAAAGGTATCAACAAAGAAATTCAAGACTCTCGTAGAGATGTTATTCACAAGTGAACTTAAGGAAGCCTTTGATAAATGCTCCGGGACTCCAAAGGCGGGGAACTCTATGGAAAATAATGAGGTAAGAAATGATTTTAAATCTGTTTCTTTTACTAAAAAAGTGCATGAATTAGAGACAATAGAAATAACTTATGATCGTGATTGTTCAACAAACGGTAGAAATAAAAGAAGTCACTCCGACGAAATTGAAGAAGATGAAGAAGACAGTCCCTGGGAGGTTGTTCGTAGGAACAAACCCAGAAGGGGGATGTAGACTGATAATTTGCAGCACAGTACTTCCCACATCAATGTCACCCGTGAAAAAGGAGCCATTTACATTCCCTTTATTAACATTAGACATCACGGGAAACCAATTAAAGAAGTTCTAGGTGAGATAAAATAATCGCGTAACTCTAGATAAGATTACTCAGGTCGCGCTGATACCATCAAGGCCAAATGCCACGATAAGGATAAACATAAAACCCTCGTGTCAGGAATCAAGAAGAATGATATGCTTAAAATCCAGCACCATCAACTGAAATCGGAGAAAGTGTTGAAATACGTTGTTCGCAATATAGACAAAACCTATGAACTTGATGATTTTTAAGATGAAAGGCTAAAAACTTCCCAGTTAAAGCAATAAGACTTAAAAAAGCAAACGGTGCTGTTGAAATTCCGATGGTCTTAGTACTCCTTCAAAACACAGAACACAATAAGTTTTTCTAAATTCTGAAATGCATCAGTCCACTTGCTGTAGCAGTCGAATCCTTTAGGGCACATATCCCAGGGCTGCACCGAGTCGCCACGTTATAACAAGTTCGCAGGCGACCACCAGTCAAGGGACTGTACCAACATAAAAGGTAAAGACTCGCCTAAACGTATTCGCTGCGAAGGCCAGCACACATCCAGCTATACCATATGTCCCAAATACCCACAATAGGAATTACAAAATAACTGAAGGAAGAACTTTTGCTTCTGCTGCCTCTGCTTCTTCTGGCAAAGGAGCTGTTGATCATAATGAATTGGCCAAAATACAAAATTATCTAGGAAACTTACTGAACATGCTAAAGAAAGTGGCAAAGGTTTGCTGCAGGTTACTCCAGTCGAGAACAGGATATAATCATCGACAGACATCTCTACAAAACAATAAATCAAGGCAAGGTAAGCTACGTTGTACTATTTGGAATGCGAGGCAAATTCCTCGCAAGCGTTTCCAATTTTACGAACTGGAATATTGATGTTGCCTTCTTGTGTGAAATCACCTTAAGCAGAGTAAGGCTTTTAAGCTACCAGATTACTATGTTTACCAAAAAGATAGACCCCTAAAAAAGCTACTGATCCGGCCTCTGGTGACACAGCTGCTGTTGTCAGAATAAGTATTGAACATACTAAGATCGTCACTCCCAACCTTGTAAATATGGAAGCAGTTTCTACTATCATCAAAGATGTTGACATAGGTGAGATTAAGTATACTTCCCTGTACAACCCGCCCGGACACAAGCTTGACCATCGCGATTTGGGTGAACTGTTGTCTGGGACCACTTCAATTATTATGGCGGGTGATTTAAATGCCAAACACCCACACTAGAATTCCAGATGTTCTAACCAAAGTGGCTCGGTGCTTTACAAGTACATGTTGGATCAGGTTGACACTTCTGTCATTAGTCTCCTTGAAGACACATACTTTTGTGATCACTCACCCGTAAGTGATGTGCTTATATTGCTATTCTCAAGGTTTTTGAAACCCTATAATATCTTTACAGTAAATGCCTTATCTTCTGATCACCTTCTTGTTGCTCCTAATTTTGAGGACATTAATATTGATTCTGAGGATAAGTCTTCGTTACAAGCAGGACTGGAAGTTTTTTAGAGAATTCCTCAATGACTGTAGCATTCCTTATCGGGATCCTGCCAGAGCAGTAACAATGTCAAAAACGTCACTCGCTCCATTGTTATGGCTACTAATGCCAGTGCTTCTCCTGTTGACTGCAAGCGACCAGACCATATGGAACTTCCCCCCCCTCCATCAGGCACCTCATCTATGAAAAAAACACCTTCAGAAGATTGTGGCAGCGTACTAGGTTTCAGCATTTCAAGACCAAGTACAAGACCCGTAAGTTCAGTGAGCAAATCAAGGAATTACGGAATCAAAGGTGGAATGATAAAATCAAGACTCTGTCCGTCCAGGACAACTCTCTTCGGAGTACAGTCAAAGCCCTTAAGAACAACAGAGCCATTGATCTCCCACCTCTGCTTAGAGAAGATGGCGATTTTGCTAGCAGCGACCAGGACAAAGCCTAACTTATTGCTGATTCAGTGAGAACTCAATTCACTACGCTAAAGGAGGACTGTCTGGTTAATATTAACCAAGAAGTTATGGATAGATGTGATAAGTTTGGCCTTACTCAACGAGATCTTACCGCACCAAATACCATTGGCATCATTGAGATTGTGAGCATCATCAAGGAACTGAAAAGTAAGAAGGCAGCTGGTATCGACACCATCACCAACTGTACCCTCAAGAATTTACCCCCTTGTGTCATTCGCTGTATCACCAAGGTCATGAATGACTGGTGGCATATCGGACATTTCCCAAGTGTTTGGAAGGACTCAGTCATCCTCACCATTCTTAAACGTGACTTGATCCTGCTCTTCTTGCCAGTTATAGGCCTATTAGCCTGCTGCCCATACATTCCAAGGTCTTTGAGCACACTATTCTTAAGAGGTTCAACGACTTCTGCGAGGCAAACAACCTTATTCGTATTACAGGAATAATTGCCGAAACTGTGGTTACCGACGTATAAAAAATGGAACAAAAGAAAACACTAATCCACATCAATTCTTTTTATTTCCTCAGATGCGCATTTCGGATTTCACAAATCCTTCATCTCATTTGTGAAATACGAAATGCGCATCTGAGGAAATAAAAAGAATTGATGTGGATTAGTGTTTTCTTTTGTTCCATTTTTTAAACCTTAGTCGTAAGGAGCAATTCGGTTTTCGGTCAGGTTACTCTTGCCAGGTACAAGTATGGAGGCTAGTTACTGATCTAAGCGGCCTTCTTAATCTATCTATGTTTGGTGGTCTCGTATTCCTCGACGTTCAAAAGGCATTCGATCAAGTCTGGCATGATGGTCTCATTTTCAAGATGATTTCTTGTGGGTTCCCTGATGACCTAATTGCTTTGATTCGCTCCTTCCTGACAAATAGGACTTTTCGTGTCAAGATTGGTGACTCCTTGTCTGACCCCTGTGATATAAAAGCTGGTGTTCCTCTAGGCTCTGTCCTGGGCTCAGCCTTGTTCTACTTCTTTATTCATGACTTTCCCGAGTTTGCAAAATGCAATCTCTACTTGTTTGCGGACGACGGAGCTATCATGACTTGGGCATGCCACCTTGCCCACGTCATCAGTCGACTGCAGAAAGCTCTACATTACTGTGAGAGCTGGTTCAGTATGTGGCGATTATAGCTAAATGTCGAAAAGTGTAAAGTCATGTTTGTCACTCACAAACACGAAAATCCTCCAAGGTCATTCTTCCTATACGGCAGGAAGCTTGTGTGGGTAAAATATTTTAAGTATCTCGGTGTTATGATTGACTGCAAGCTCAAATGGAACGACCGAGTTCAATATGCGCTCAACAAAGCCCAGAAAGCGAAATAGCGTTCTTAAAGTTCAGCTTGATCGCGCTCCTGGGGCGAAATAACGCTCTTGGAGTGGATAACAAACTATTGTTGTACATAGTAGTGATACGTTCCATTTTGCTTCACGGTATGCCTGCTTGGGCTAATATTTGCAAATCAAGTGGAAGGACCTTCAGACTTTCCAAAATGTTGCTCTCTGGTCCATTGCCCAACTCGACAGAAGAGTTGCCAACAACCACTCTCCCACATTGCTACCTATGTCCAGACACTTCTGGTGAACATGTTACCCAAGATGGAAAATTATGAAAATACTCTGGTCTCCGGTCTTCTGGATCCCTCACTCTTTGTTAAGGGTCCCCTCAGGTTTCGAAGACTCCATCATAACCTGGATGTGTGTTTCAACGACATAAGCAAGGCCATCTTCCCCAACTACTGGATCTTTTAGATCCTGTTGATTGGGCTCTCTATTCGTCAATCTATAATCCGACTCTCGTCCCTGCTTTGTAGGGACTTCCTTTGTAGATGATTTAAGAGGTTCATCAGGCTTCTTTTCCAACTCAGTGTACATCATCTGGTGTACTATTTGGGCGAGCGTGAAAAGTGAGCTAGGCTCTTGGGCTATTCGCGTCTTTTCTTTCCACTTTGCTGATCGATTGTCGATTGATTGTTGTCGTTGTTCTTTACTCACTGATGAGGAAACGTTGTTTCCGAAATGTACATCTGACTCATTAAAATTTATTATGTGGAATAGTGTTTTTTGGAGTTCTCTTTTTTGTATATTTTGTGTCCACAGTTTTTGGCTTGATTCCTTTGTGGCTTGAGAGAGTTCGGGACTAATTTCCATCATTGGTTTACGCCAGGACATATTTTTAAGATTTTTCTAAATTGGCGTGTTATCCTTTTCTTCAAATATTCTTTAATTAAATTATTAAAAATCTAAAAAAAAATGAATAAGTAATAATAATAATAATAATAATAATAATAATAATAATAATAATAATA
>JAHWFO010083123.1:1192667-1226538 GCA_023313115.1 Rhysida immarginata | reverse complement strand
TAATAATAATAATAATAATAATAATAATAATAATAATAATAATAATAACAAATTACTTCGCTGAAACACTAATGAGAACAAACAAATTCTTTTAATAATCTAGATGAACTTTTAATTCCAAAAATGTGAAGCAATCCAGCTACTGGAGCCTTGTACATGTAAATACAGTATTTTATACTGTTTGATCAAATAGTGCTTAAATATGTTGTAATTTTTATATTAAAATCTAAAAAAAAACAGAATAATAAATTATATTATTTGCTCTTTAAAATACTGTAAAAACCCCTGCAGTCATCATGATCATTCTACAAACGGACAAGGTGAAAGCGTTAACGTAAAATCCTGGTGCTCATATTGCAAAATTCCGATAAAGAAAAGGGTTAAAATTTTTGCCTATAGATGACAAGAGTGTCAATAGGTCCTTTACTGCCGACCGAATTATCAAAATTAATTTTGATTCTTTCTCGTTTCGGTTCATAATCGAAGTTCTTGAACAAACAGATTTTTTTCTACACTATTTATTCAGGGTATGGCGGTGAAATTATTTCATTTAACTCTAAAATATTTAGCGAAGTCGTGTTTTTCCGCCATTGTGAAAAGACTGGGAATTGATCACCCAAGAACGACAACAACATCTACAACCACTGGCTAGCCGATTTTTCTGATTTTTTTTCCTGTTAAATGACAGCCAATCATAAAAAATCTCTATTTCTAAGGCCACCAATCGTAGCAAAGGATATGACAATACTATATCCTTATTGAATAGTTTAAATTTTCAAATTTCAAAAAACCTTAAATGTTTGCATCTATACTATACCTAAGCAAAAACCTGGAATTTTGCTTATATGACTAGCAGAGGCATCCGGCGTTGCCCGAGATAATTACAGTTGTAAGTTAAACAGAACAACCTCATGAAGTTAAATAATAAATTTGTTTTCAATAATTCTACAATTTCCGTCTATAGACGAAGCAGTTGTTCAGATGCTTCCGATGCCTGGATAACTTTTTGTCATCTCTGCCCAATACTCATTCATTTCTTCGCTGGCATTTAGATAGATATGAATTATTGTTATAATTCTTCGAAAAATTATTATAGGACATAACAGCATATGGTTGTTGGTTTGAAGAGTTCAGTTCATGTATGCTTTGTTATCTGTTATGTCGTCAAACGTAGCTCGAACGAAGGGACTGCGTCCTCTATCATCTTTCACTCTTTCTCAATAGTTTGCTAATTCTCTATTATCTCCAATTACTGATCATTATTAAATATTTCCAAGAAAATGTTAACTTCTAAGAAAAGCGCGAACAACAGGAATTCTACATATTGTTACAAATTCAATTTTGTTTTATAATTCTCAGAGGTGGGATGGAACTATTTATATTGAACCTTAATGAACCTACTTATATTGCACACATTGCCCGGGGCTTTACTTACCCTCTTCTTGTTCTGTCTCAGATTAACATATTATCCATCTTCATCCCCGGGGAGCATCACTGGATACTTTAGACCTATCTTTTAAAATTTCCTTTGCACTTGACGTAGAAGCTATTATACGCTCCTGCTCTAGCGGGATTGTTCAAATGTTTCCAAAGCCCGGATAGCTTTTCATCTTTCTGTTGCAAATTTCACTGATCAATACTCTTTCTTTCTCTTTTTTTGCCAAACACACAAATTTTCGCCAGTCGTCTGGACGTTTTTAGGGAGCTCAAGGTAGACCCGTGTGATTCCTTAGCCTCCTCGATATACACTGCCTTATCTATGTCCTGTCATTGCATAATCATATTTACGCTCGTCGTTAATAAATCGTTACCCCCCTCCCTACATATGGTTGAATATGTAGTGCCACACCCAGTAAATGTTTTACGTTTGTAGTGCCACACCAGTTAATGTATTAAGTATAAAATGCAACACCAGTAAATATCAGGTTTCCTTAGGGGTTGAATTTCGAAAAACCTCTTCTTAGTGCTCACTTACATTTTGTAAAGAACCTCTGTACAAAATTTCAAGTTTCTAGGCCTTATGGTTTTTGCTGTGCGTTGATCACTCACTCAGTCAGTTTCTTCTTTTATATACAGGGTGATTTTAATTAAAGTTACGATTTCAAAAATCGATAATTTAAAAACTACTCGTCAGAATGACCTGATATTTTAGCAGTACAATCGTAAGGAAAGGGAATTTTGTTTGGCGAAGGAAAAAAAAATAGTTCAAAAATCTGCCGATAGATGGCGCTGACAGGATAATGTCAGGGGAAAAACCAAAAATGGATTCGTGAAACACAGGAATGTTGTTAGCCAAAAGAAAACAATAGAGTTCAGGGGTTTACGAAAAATTTATTAGCGAAAAGACAAGAATGCGTGTTTACAACGACAACAGTGATACTGCAAAAAAAAACAAAGCTTCATGGAACAAACATCTTATTGATGATAAAGGCAGAAGTTGTTCGATATGCCCTTTGACTTGTTCCGCTACTAATTGGAAGCACAAAATGGCATGCTCCACAACAGACTGGAGGGTATCTGTACTAATTTACATATTTCCAGACAAAGTGAACCCTGCCAGTGCCATCTATCGGCAGATTTTGGAACTATTTTTTTCCTTCGCCAAACAAAATTTCATTGCCTCACGATTGTTCTGCTAAAATATCAGGTCATTCTGACGAGTAGTTTTCAAACTACTGATTTTTGTAATCGTAAATTTAATTATAATCACACTGTATACGGAGTGAATACAGAAGTCAGAACCCCCCTTTTATTTTTTGAACCGAAGCAGATATGTCAATTTTGATGAATCCAATGAATAGGAAGTTGTGGGTGGCTTATCCCATGGTGCACTTTTCATCATCCCAAATATGCAAATTAGGACCCATTCAAAATTTAACTCAAAAACCGTAAGGGATAGAGAAAAAAACACAATTGCAAACTTGTTCAGCATAAAAAAACAAACAAAACAAAAAAAATCATCCATATCGGACCAACCAATCACCTACAATAGCGTGGTGAACTGTTTGTAGCTTACAAGCAGTCACACTGCACAAGGAAAACTGAATGTTGATACTTACACCATGTAAATCATGCAAATCAAAAAATTAACATAAATTACCATACTCACGTTCACTTTCATGCGGAAAAGCAAATAAAAGGTATGTTTCAGCACACAGAAGACAGAACAATTCTTGGATGGCAAGCTACACTGTTCCAGAAATGGTCAACATGATCTTCTGCTTCGGAGAGTCAAGGAGAAACCTACATGCTGCAGTTAGGTTGTATCGAGACAAGATACCCTAACGAACGCCATCCATCTCGTCAGACAATGCGTCACATTATTCAAAGATTTGAGGCTACAGGGAAAGTTAATGCAGAACGAGGCTCCAAAACTAGTTCTGGCTACAGTTGCTGCAAATCCCCACACAAGCAGCAGAGCAATTGCTGCAGATGTTGGGTGCCATTAGAGAACTGTTCTCAACATTCTACACGCACATCATTTTCACCCATACCATATTCATTGTCACCAGGAGTAACTGCCATTGGATTAAGTTGCTAGGGCCGCCTTCTGCAACTGGTTACTTTCCTGCCTGAATGACAATCCAAACTTCATTCATGAGGTGTTGTGGACAGATGAAGCCCAGTTCACCAGGGATGGAGTTATCAACAGGCACAACCATCATCTTTAAGCAGACGAAAACCCACGATGTCTGCGAGAAGCAACTCATCAAGTGAACTGGAGAATCAATGTGTGGTGTGGATTGTACAATGACACTGTGGTTGGACCGTATTTTTACGATGGAACACTGAATGCAGAATGCTACTGGGCTTCATTGACAATTTGCTATTGGCCTCGTATCATCGCACGTGGTTTCAGCATGATGGAGCTCCTCCACATTACGGGTTAGTCGTTCGCGTGCGTCCAAGTGAGATATTTGGACAACAATGGATTGGCCGAGGAGGACCAGTTCGTTGGCCACCCCGCTCCCCTGATTTTACACCACTTGACTTTTTCTTGTGGTGATACCTGAAGGACAAGAATTATGCTACGCAGCCCGCCTTATTGGAGGATCTGGTTCAACGAATCCAGGACGCGTGTCGAGGAGTGACACCAACCATGCTTGCCGATGTTTTGGCGTCAGTTAGGTTCCGTGCCCAATTGTGTTATGGTGCCCACGGTCGTCACATCGAGCATTTTGTTGATTAACTTTTTTTAAACTGTTTGAAGTAACTTGTTTGTGCAGTGTGAATGTGGTTGGTCTGATTTGGATGATTTTTTTGTTTTGTTTGTTTTTTTATGCTGAACAATTTGCAATTGGGTTTTTTCTCTATCCCTTACGGTTTTTGAGATAAATTTTGAATGTGTTCTAATTTGCATATTTGGGATGATGAAAAATGCACCATGGGATAGGCCACCCACAACTTCCTATTCATTGGATTCATCAAAATTGACATATCTGCTGCAGTTCAAAAAATAAAAGGGGGGGTTCAGACTTTTGCATTCACCCTGTATAGAGTTAGTTCCTCGCTCTTCACTCTTGGGCTTTTCATTCATGTTAATACTGATCACGTTGTTTTAGCCCATACAGTTGATAGGTATTTCAACACTGTTAATTATGTGCCTCATTAGAAAATATCTTCAGAGTGAAGTGTTTATTATTGTTTGTGTGGAAGGATTATGCTTGCTTGTGTGCTTCTACTTAGTGTTCAACTTCTATTTCTTCATAGTGCATCGCGTGCTATTCAAAAAGTGTTAGCTAATCAAGCTTGGTCCACTGCGCTTTATTGTCGGACGTCAACGTCCTCTTTCGCCTATTGAAATTCCATTCGGCCCTTCATTCCAAATTATTCTTCAAGAGGCAAGGCTCCATTTGGCTTTTGAAGCGGGCCTGTGATCAGAAACCCGGGATCAATTTTTCTGTTTATACTTTCCATTTTAGTTTGTATTTAATGATTTTGAAGCTTGTGGCTGACATATGAAGATCAGCATTTGAAGAACGTATTTGTTCTTTGTTGAATTAATCATTAAACTTATTTCAATTATTAAAACACCGTCTCTTCTATTTTGCACCTGACACTTCTTCATATACCGGGTGGGCAAAAAATAACGTGAGGTGTTCAGAGCACGCTAGCGGGAATTCTATTAGGGCACATGCAGTACATTTTGGTGTATATACTTAGTGGAACATGCAGTTTCGATTTCTGCAAAAAAAAAAATAGTAACAAAAGTCGCCATTGAGAGCGCTTATTTCAAGAAAACAATGAATACCTAATCGTCAAATGAACAAATACCGTACAAACCAACTTTAGTAACAACAATAAACAATATTTTATTTTTAATTACAAATGTGGTTGAATATGACCACCAGTGTGCTGTTTCAATGGATGCATGCGGTACATGATATTTTCTATGGCAGCTCGCATTATATCTGCATTCATTAGTCTGATATGTAACGTTATTTGATTCTCTAAGGTTGAGAGGTCAGGAATATGTGCTTTATACACAAGACTTTTCAAATATCCCCATAACCAAAAATCACAAGGGTTGAGATCAGGCGATCTGGGTGGCCATACCATGGGAAATGCACGACTAACTATTCTGTTTTCTGAAAAACGTTCTCGCAAGATCTGCTGCACCCGACCTCCGATGTGCGGTGGCGCACCATCCTGCATAAAAGTGGTAGAATCCAGACGACCCTTTTCCTGCAATCGTGGTATCACAAAATTCTCAAGCATATCGGCATACCTGGCAGAATTGACGGAACAATTCACCGGTGCACGGGGACGGATTTTTTCAAAAAAGTACGGGCCGATGATGAAAGAAGCAGTAAAGCCACACCATACTGTTACTTTCGGTGAATGCATAGGAGTTGGCAGACACACTTGTGGATTTGATGCAGCCGAAATACGGCAGTTGTGGGTATTGATATCACCATTCAAATAAAAATGTGCCTCATCACTCCATAAAATTTGCCATGGCCATGCATCATCCACTTCCATACGTGCTAAAAATCTCAACGAAAAGTCAGTTCGGGTACGTTCATCTCCAGGAAGCAATTGTTGAACAGGTGTGAGTATAAAGGGATTGTTGCTGCCTGATTCGTTTGCGTCCCCGGCCCGGTTGCACTTCTAGAATTCCGGGAGATTCAAATCGTTCAATCATTTTCCGTAAGTTAGTTATGCTCATCGGTCCTCTTCGTAACGTTTTCAATCGCCATAATTCACGAAGGGCAGCACTTGCATTGATAAAACAACTTGACTAATAACACCCGGTCAGGCAGCGTAAGCGTCATCGTCAGGCCATTCGTTCGTGAATGATGGGAAATCCTCAGCCTTGCCTTTTATTGTCATGACTGCTCAACACGGAACGCGCTTATGCAAATGTATTCATTGTTTTCTTGAAATAAGCGCACCCTATGGCGACTTTTGGTACTATTTTTTTTGCAGAAATCGAAACTGCTTGTTCCACTAAGTATATACACCAAAATTTACTGCATTTGGCCTAATAGAATTCCCGCTAGCGAGCTCGGAACACCTCACGTTATTTCTTGCCCACCAGGTATATCCTTGATAAAGCCAGGAATAAAAGAGGAAACCGGTCAGAATTCTGTGTGATTTCATTCCCGCTATGTTCTGCAAGTTCATCATCAAATTCATCAAGAAGGACAATACAGAGAAATCTCCATTTCATGACGTAGATAATTATTTTTCTCTTCCATGGCCAATTGTATTATTGTGCGCATGGCTAGAGAGGGACTTGACCTCATATCAAAACAGATACGATTAAATTGATATATAGAAACCGGTGCAGAGTTAGTGAAACGATATAATTTTTTTTGTAATTATCGATAGGCTTCTGGGATGCCAATCTGCAAATACATTTCTTTCTTACTGCGCAAAATTGCGGTATGAAATAATCGAAAATTCAACAGAAGCATAAACATATGAAATTGCAAGTTTTATCCCGTGTACAAAATGTCATTAAGGGATAAGGCGGAATCGGTTTTAGCACTGGCATCAGCTTACCGTCTGTCTCTAACGGGTGATGAGGTATAAAATAACCAGCATTGCTATCTGGCACAGAAGAAAGATAGCCCTTGTCAATATACGTACTAACGATTCATAGTAACGCTTGTACAGAGTTTCCTCGGACTCAAATCGTCTTTCCAAATTGCGTAATCTACGCTCGGCCATTGTTCGAGAATTTCTTAGCCTGGATGAACTGTCTTTAAGCGGCAGAGGACAACATATCTACCACTTTCTTCATGAGTGGTTGTTGCTACGTAAATTTCTTCGCAACAAGCGTCAGCGGGACTTAAACATTTAGACACAGGGAATTCCTCTAATTTCCCGAATTTGTTTAATGACTTATTAATCTGGGTTTCCGTAGTTTAAAAAAATGAAAGTGATGCCTCATTTCGTGAAATAGTGGGACAAATGCCAATTAAAGTTCCCATTGCTGTGAGAAGGTAGCGAATAGGTGGAGTCACTTTCAAAAAACAGGTGGGCAAACAACTGTGCGCCTAATACCAAATCTATACTCGAGGGTATTCCAAAGAAGATCAGTTAATCGCAAGTGACTTAGATATGAGAGACGGTGAGGATTAATATCCACTGTAGGGAGCTCCGAAATCTGTGGAATAACCCATGGTTCAATATCAATATTGAGTGTCAATGGCTCTTGATCTAATTTGCAAATGAACGCGTCTCAAAACCGCCTCTTGGGTTTTACCTATTCCTCTTAACATAATATTGGTAGAAGTTAATAGAGAAAGTTTCAAACTTTTACAGCAACCTTGTGAAATTAGATGGTTCTGTGAACAGCTATCTAAGAGGCAGCAATCCATGTGAATCAATCACAAATACGCAAGCCGTGGCTAACAAAAAGACACCGAAAGCAGCATTCGCAGTTCATGCTTGATTAGCCTTTGGAGCGCCCATTGATGATTGGCATAAAGTTTGCCTTTGCTCTGACTTATCGGAAGAATTGTCGAAATTCAATAAGGAATGATGCCTCTCATTACATTAATTTAAACGGTGTATTGATTGGCACGCTATAAACGTATGCCTTGGGCTTAAACTGTTTCTACACAATCTATTTTTGGTGCAAACGAAATCTTGAAATTGCAGGCAAATCCTTAAACGCTGAGCAAGCATACAAATTAATTTGGTCCGCATTGTGACAAAAATGCATTTTTTAGCCATTTTCGACGACTCCTTATGAATGAAATCCTGAGGCATTGTCGAACTTTCTTTCTTTACATGCACTTGTCTAGACTGGTCAGATGAAGAAAAATTAGAACATGAATTTCGCTCAAGAACCTTCACTCTATCTTTTACAAATTTCAGAAAGTCCACATGCACTTGCTCTTGACATGCACAGCCATCAGAACTGGGTTATAGTTTTATTATTGAACTGCTAAATCGTCGAACTGGAGATGCCTAAAAGCTGCAACAGCTGACGTGTGGCGCTCTAAGAATGTCTAATGTCTGAGAAGTTGGACTATGTATAGACTTAAAATCCCAAATCTGAGAAACGTAATGAGCTCTTAAAAAACGCTTATCTTGATATTTAGTGACGAGGACTTCCCAAATCGAATTTTAGTTGGTTTCATTTGGTATTGTGCGCGCAAGAATAGATAAAGCTTTTCCTGACAGTTTTCCGACCAATTGATCCTATCCGCAACTGTCAGCTGAGGATTAGTGTGAATATTTTTCTTGAAGGATTCATAAAAAAAAGCGGCCAGCTTTCAAAGCTCAAATCAAATTCTGACTATTGCCAGGAACTTTATCTTAGAGTTATGCCCCTGTAGTTGCAGGAATGGGCTGTCGATTAAAACTTTCCAAGCATTCTCGAGTTCTTTTGATTCGACCAAACATCTCAGTACGGATGGTTTTTTCGGAATAATCCGGAACGAAGTCAGAATTCAACGTTATCTTTAATAGATTTCTTTCATCTAGAAGAGTCGTTAACTGGCTTTTCCACTGGTCCACTTTTACTACTGAAGAAAGAAACCTTTCCTGAGATTTGGTAACAACCATGGCAGTAGAGTCATGTAGATTAGACGCAAGTTTATTCAGCTCCTCAGGATCACGCATTATACGTTTGATCCTTGCTTTACAAGTTTTAGTTTGGTTTCTTCACCATGTTTAAATAGTGCCCATGTAATGAATCAAATTTAAATGGCTTCCGGCGAATTCAATTCCGAATCCGGCTTGAAGGACCAATAATTTATGAAGCCGTGGGGATCAAGCGACTTATAGGTTATTGTCTTAAATGAAAGAAAAGATGGTAGCATTTACCATTCAGCAAGACGGGAGTGGGCAAGGCGGTAGAAAAGAAACATGCTCCCGAAAAGGTGAGGGGGGACATGGTTGAGGAGAAGGAGGTAACAAGTGAAGTTGATTTAGACACGGATCTAGAGAGAATTACTTTCAATGGAGAGGTACCTCTGCCATGGTGGAGCTATGTGGACAGGATGGAACGCAAGATTGCCAACACTTCGACGTTGGGCTGAGGGTCATATGCCTACAACGGGGCAGGAGCATCACAGCAAGGTAGCAGAGCAATTGAGACACCAAAGACCGATGGCTCAGTCGACAAACATAAAAAGAAACGTTAAATACTATCTTAAAAATAGACGACCCAAGGTGAAGCAGGCATATCAGAAATGGTGACAGTAAAAAAACAAACAAACTGTCTTGTTAGAAGCAAGAGTTACATGGTTAAACCAGAGATTCTTAATACTAACGAGATATGACAACCATTTGTTTTTTGATTTAATGCGTAGAATTGTTTGCGCCAGTCCTGGTTTGCGCATATGTATTTAATCCTTCTACACCTGATGGCAGCCTCATTTATGATGTCATTGCGACGTCACGGCCAGTTTTATGTCATAAAACTGTTTTCATTTTACAAATCTGACTTTTAGTTTCGGTTTAATAACGGAAATGTTAGACCAAGAGCACATGTCATTTATTCCTGGATAGGCTTATAAATGCAAGCTGAATTTAAAAATGGCCAAATATCAAAGCGTGCCGCGAGATATTGTTTAAACAAAATGTTTTGTATTGTTCAAACTCTATCAGCACAAAAACACTAAAGTCTTACAAAAAATTCTACAATTAGTAAGGTGGATATCTGTTGTTCATTTTAAAAATTTGTTGGTTTCTTTTAAATTTTCAATTTAAAATATTCCGAATATAAAAATGAAGTTAAATTATTTGAGAGATTTTCATATTTTACTTATATGTAATAAAAACTATAAGAAATAATAACTTAATATAATTTTAAGTTTATAAAATAATTTCATCATTAATTTTATTATTTCTGTGTATACGTGTATTATATAATTACACTTCCTAATTACACTTTCTAAATGAATATGCTTGTAAATAATGTGTATTTATTAATTTTTAATTTCATTTTATTCATTTATTTATTATTTATTAATATTTATTCTTAAATATTGTTAATTATTTATTGCATTTTATTAATTTATTTATTAAATGTATCTATTTTATTTCCTAAGATAGATGGCTTTCTTATTTAATCTAACAATAAAACAAATAAATTTCCAATATTTTCTTTAGTAATTCAATTCTTTATTTCAATGACAACATTAAATAAATCAAAATTTGAAAGTACAGAGTTTAGGGATGCAATTTACGCCACTAAGCTATAAAACTGCGAAAAAAAGTGATGTAATTTATGCATGTTATGTAATGACGTCAGTTTCTCGCGATGCTCGCAGGAAACGATATCTGAACGATACGTTTGGTTTTTCCTACTACACCAGAGGCCACTGCTATCACGGAATTACTAGAGTCCCTGTAAGTAAAACGAGTAATGACACTCCATTCTTTCCTATGGAAAGCGAATTCAGCCAATTAAAGCCGTTTATTAAATCACGTGACAACCCACAAAATGGATGCTCTCAGTATTTACAGGTATTCACGAACGTCGTAAAGAATGAATTTTTATGATCTTAAAACGGTAAAAACTGTGATATTAAAAATATCAGATTTCTCACATCATTTATCACTTTACAAGTTCTTATTTTTAGTTGAATTGAATTTTTAAAATAAATTTGAAATAAAATATTTAACAAGCCGGCTTGATGGCCAACAGCTTTAAGACCCGGGTTCGAATCCAGCCGAGGGCAAGTATGTTTTTGTTTTTCCCTTTTCATTATCATCCTTTCATCATTTTCATCCATACTCTGAAACTAACAATTCCAGTTTCAAATTTAATCAG
Organism: Rhysida immarginata; assembly: GCA_023313115.1. Lineage (NCBI taxonomy): Eukaryota > Metazoa > Arthropoda > Chilopoda > Scolopendromorpha > Scolopendridae > Rhysida > Rhysida immarginata. The sequence goes on along the minus strand of JAHWFO010083123.1, from coordinate 1,215,299 downwards.
GTATATACAGATTCTTCCCCTTCAAATTTCAATTAACACAGTTTTAAATTACGTGCTCTCTAGATAGCCAAAATCGAATAAGAAGAAAATATTTAACAGAAGTGCAAATTTAACAATTTGTAATAGCTATTGCTTTCAGAAATTAAATAAATACAGCCTAAGCATTTGTATGGAATTATTGATTATATAACTGAGCAAAGTGATGTTCAAAAGAGAGCAGTTTTTCTCATGCAATTTTTCGGAGGAAATCCATCTCACACTTAAATAAAATATTTTTTAACAATTTTCATTTGGTAATGAATTTCCATACACCTTTAGAAACAGAATTATTTTCCCTCGTAATTACAAAAATTCAATCAAACTTGCAGTTTTTCCCATAGGATAACATTATACATGGCTGCCATATACACTCAAAATGGCGGTGTGTCATTACTCGTTTTACTTACAGGGACTCTAGGAATTACTAAAGCTCTCTCTCTCTCTCTCTCTCTCTCTATATATATATATATACAAGTATGGACCACTGACGCCATTTTTGGCCTTTTCGTTGGTTCACTCACTATAGACTGCTTATTGAAATTCAAAAATCACTCGTTTTTTATGTAATTTATGTATACTTATGATAAGCGTTAAATTGCATAAAAAAACGAGTGATTTTCGAGAGTTTTAATAAGCAGCTGAGGCTACGAAAAGGCCAAGAATGGCAAAAATGGCTTCAGTTGTCCGTACTTGTATACAGGGTGTTTCAAAATTATGTACAATAAATTTAGTGACACATTCTTCAGGTCAAAAGAAGACGAAAATGTTTTATAGCACTTTATCTGGAGACGATTTATTTACGCGATACAGCCAACTAAACCCGTGGCTCCAAATTACAGGAATTGTTCAAAGTGCCCGCCATCAGCTCGCACGCACGCTTCGGCTCGTTGCATGAGCGACCGTCTGATGTCATGGAAGAGTTCGTCGCCAGCATTACGAACGGTTTGGCATGCATTTTCAATTCGTTGTCGCAGATCCATAATGTATGTTAGGAACTTCTGTGCTGTAGACGATCGTTTTCACATGACCCCACAGAAAAAAGTCCAAGGGATTAAGGTCGGGTGATGTTGCAGGCCAGGCTACCGGTCCACCTCGACCTATCCACCGATTCGTGTATGCAGCATTAAGGTGTTGTCGCACAACACGGCTGAAATGTGCTGGAGTGCCATCATGCATGAACCACATGTTAGATCTTATCAAAAGAGGAACATCTTCCAGTAATTCTGGCAATGCATTCTGCAGAAACAAAAGATACGTTCGCCCAGTCAATCGTGGCGGCAACACATAAGGGCCAATTAAGTTATTTCCGACAATTCCACACCAAATGTTCACGGAGAAACGCTCTTGATGCGCTCGAGCTCTGGTAACATGCGGGTTAGCATCTGCCCAATGGTGCTGGTTGTGAAAATTTACGATTCCTGTCCGGGTGAAGGTTGCTTCATCCGTGAAAAGTATCTGGCTGAGAAAACTAGGGTCTGCAGCATGACGACATTGTATCCATTGGCAAAATCGTTGTCGGTGTGGATAGTCCATTGGGTTCATTGCCTGAACCAGTTGCAGGTGGTATGCATGCAAAAGCTGACGGTGAAGAATGTGCTACAGGCTGCCCTTGTCCTGTTTGACGGCCAAAGGAACGTGGTTCCTGGAGTCTAAATAATTTGTATTTAGGTTAATTTACTTTGACTGGTTAATTTGGGAAATACTAAAATGTTTTGCTTTTTTTATTTTGTTCAAACAGGCAAACACGGAAATAATTTATCAATATTAGAATATTTAATATAAATATTAATCTGGGAAGAAAAAATATGCTTCAATAATAATTATTCAATATTCAACAATATTCTTTACTGAAAAACTTGGTCATTCCAGCCACGTATGTGCCGAAATACAAAAATCCTCCATTTCGGTGATTTTCGGTGATAATCATGAAAATTTGGCAATGCTTGCTCCCGAAACACGTCATTTCGGTCACATATGTGCCCAAAACACGTCAATTCAGCCATGTATGTGCCCGATACTCGTCATTCCAGCCATGTATGTGCCCGAAATACAATAATACTCCCATTTCGGTGATTTTTGGTGATAATCATGAAAATTCGGCAATGCATGCTCCCGAAACACGCCATTTCGGCCACATATGTGCCTGAAACACGTCAATTCAGCCACGTATGTGCCCGAAACACGTTAATCCAGCCACGTATGTACCCAAAATGCAAAAATCCTCCATTTCGGTGATTTTCGGTGGTAATCATGAAAATTTGGCGTGGTTCCCTCAAATGTTGACAGATACAAATGTTCGGTTATTTGGCAAACGTCTATTCCGAAAGCGTTCTTGGTAGTCTTCTTGCTTCCACAGCATTTCCGTCCGCAAGGCCATACATTAGGTGCATGTCAGTGTATTCTGCACTGGAATACGTGTTCATGACTTTTTTTTTTACGTAAATCGTAATGTGTATGTCAAAGCACACAAACATTCTGAAATTGATATTCCTAGTGGATGTACAGTAGTGAAACAACAGTAATGGAAACAACCGTACACAACTAATGGAACAACCATAAAGTAGGTTTAAATGGAACAAACCACTCAACCTGGTGTTGGGTCGAAACGCTGGAACTGCTAAAATATCGTCCGCTAACTACCGTGCTTCCCTACTGTATGATATTGGATTACTCGCAAACAAATCGTTTCCAGACAAAGTGCTATATAGAACATTTTCGTCTTCTTTTGAAACACCCTGTAAATAGAGCTTTAGGAATTACAAACGCAGCATGGGAAAATGGGTTAACGTCATATCTCGTTATTATGAAGCTAACGAGAAATACAGGCTCCGGTACTGAAAAGTCACCTGACCAAGATAGGCCTAGCAACAATCCAACCTGCATTGTTTCCAACAAACGATAAAACACCGATTGTTAAAATCCAAGATGGAAACAATGAAGGTTACATTGTTGTTAGATCTATCTTGGTCAGGTGACTTTTCAGTGCCAGAGCCTGTCTTTCTCGTTAGCCTCATCGTTAGTATTAAGGATCTCTGGGTAAAACTGACGATAGCATTTTTAGAAGCAAAACGGAGCAAGACACACAATTGTCAGCGATTGTTGAAAACTTCGTTTTTCAACAATACTCAACATTAATACTCATCAAGACACTTAAACTTAATTATGTCCTTTTGTCCTGTGTGGATTTTATCTAGAGACACTGCTTTATGATCTCATCCGAAATTTCCTTGATTGGTTTTGTCATGGTGACGAATGATGATTGGAGGAATATAAATAGCTCCCATTTCATGGGTGACATTAATTTGGAAAGTACTGGGCTTGGGTTTGTTAGCAGGAAGGGGTACAGAGGTACTGTTGGTGATATCAACAGTGGATAGAAAATTATCGATCCTTATACCTCTTTTGTTCTTCTTGTTCCGTGCAATATGCCAATTACCTCAATTAGTATCGGTAGATTCGTTTTCATACCTTCACTTTGTATCAGTTTTCTGTGAGGAACTTCCATTGTTGACAATTTCCAGACCAACAGGATCCCTCCCCTCACTAATGTTTACAGTATCAATCACTATATCTTTATCGAAATTAGAAATGCTGCAGCTCTCTGTACTCTTACATCATGAACATTGATTTAGGAATATTTCTAGTCAACTTAAGGTATTTTTGAAGTTATTACATTTATTTTCAATATAAACGAGGCCCGCGTGCAGATTGCGCAATAATTAGTTGTATCCTTGACATAACTGCCGATCTTCAAAATCATTCGTATTTCGATTTTTCATATGAAATATTCATCGATTAACTTCATTCGTATGTCGATGGCTTAAATCTTGTGCTCCGTCTGTGAAAGTTTGTGCTCCCTAAGTTCATTAGTGTTGTTGTTCCGAAGATAGCTGTCTTTGCCGTTTACAACAGCGTTGCCTGTGAAATACCATGTGGCGATGCAGCTCAAATCACCTCCCTTCTCTTCAAGGTTAAACGGTAAACATTAATAGCATGTCACCTCCCTTCGCCCTACTATTCTACTAACGTAAGTTTGTAAATTCTGCTGTCTCTACTTCTATTAGTTATAGCGTTGCCCGGAAACCACTAGTGGAAGTGTAGCTCTAGCTTCCATTTGATTTTTTTTGTTTTGTTTTTTTTTATCACGTTACTATTAAAGTACTTTCTGGTAGACAACATTACGAGTACGTCTTTGATCCACCTATTTGTGTTTAGGTATAGTAACTGATATTTCACTCGCAGGAAAATGCTACATAACACTGGCCATGACCGAAAACATTATATATGAGGTAAATACCTGCTCTTTAAGACGTTTGGCCTGGAGAAATTTGTTCATAGTCACAGTGTAGGCCACGCGAATGGGGAATTGGCAACATATAATGGGCAGCGCAATATCTTCACTGTTAGATTCAACAGGAATTCACGGGATACAAACAATATTCTCTTTTTATTGCCCGTTACCTTACGAATGAGGACATTCTTCTCCATAATTTGAACTTCTAATTGTGTTTTGTTGCATAGGCCTTGGTGAAGATGAACTTAAGCAAAACCCTCACAGTCGCATGTTTTTTTCAAGCGAAGGCAGTGCAGTGGTAATGATGGAAGTAGTAAGGGAAGCCCTTTGGGTACCAAGATGACTTTTGATCCATGGATCTGGGTACCAAGATGGCGGTGGTAATGTAATTCTAATAATTTTTTATGAATAATAATTCTTTATTAAATACTGATAAAAGATAAGAAAGATGAAAAGATAAGAAAAAGGTAAGAGAGAAAGAAGAAGAAACAGAAAAGAGAGAGAGAGAGAGAGAGAGAGAGAGAGAGAGAGAGAGAGACAGAAAGAAAAAGTTTATAGAGAGAAAGAAGAGAGGACAGTGGAAAGAGAGGAAAGAGAAAGAAGAGGTAGAAGGAGAAGTGTTTTTTTTGGCTTGCGTCTCAACGTAGATTTCCACTTAATGTTAAACGATATCACTGCTGTTTGCCTGGTGCTTTGCTGTGTCTCACATCACATCCGGCCACTACTGTCAAGTGGAAGGAAAGAATATCTTGACAAAAGTTGATGGCATACGCGTAAAAACAGATCATCAAAATTTTTTTTCAAATTCTAAATCGTAAATAAATACAGATTCAATGTGTTTTTTCAAATTTGTTGAAATCGATTTTAAACATTAAAAAATATTCATTTTTTTATTAAAAAAAATTCTTTTCTTACGCAATTATTTTTTCTCATTCTTTTATGGTTTGTTATGTATTCTTTTTACGTGTTATCTTTAAAATGTCAAAGAGATTTGATAAAATTAGCTTGAGATATGGCTTTTTTTTAAAAAAATAGTACCCAAAAAGATGTATTTGTTTATAAGTTTTTAACAAATGGAAAGTTTTCAAAAATAATTTTGGGAATTTTAATACCCCATTAAGTACAGTCAACCAAAGTAAATAATCCACACGAGTGTAATAATTAATATTACATTTCATGCTAATGTGTTTGTTTTAATAGCTTTTTTAATTATAATTATTTAAATTTAATAATCTTAATAATGTTAACTCTAAATGTAATATTAAATTATTAAAAATAAATTAATTTTGACAAGGTAAAACTTAGAGTAAAATTCAAGTGTGGTTATTTCCCTTTGATGAATATACCACCAAATAATAAAAGTTTTAAAATTCACAACATGTTTGTTTTTGAGGGGGCCCACTTCAGGAATTCTTATCTAGTAAGGTTTTCTTTTAATTTCACTGTTGCATATAAGTATATTATTAATTTTGATCTAATCGAATCTTTCAAAATTATAATAGTAATAAAACTAATCTCCTAGCCACAACAAAACAGTAAGACACATGATAAAAAAGATTATATTATTTAATGGGAAAAAATACATAATTTATTGTATATCTTCTCCTTTTGAATATGATACATAATAAACGGCAGGCTGTAGAAATTCACTTATTCGTTCAGATTCCATAGGTGGTGCATGGAATGTTCAGAAATGAAATTCATGAATCTTTTTTATCTTTCACTTAATTTACCTCATTATTAACGGAAAACTTAAACTTTTCAGTATTATCTAAAAACGCAACTTGTAGAAAAAAATTTAAAAACCTTTCTTTTTGCCTCAAATTAGACATGAATAAATCAGGAATCGCATTTATAAAAATAAAATAGTTGAAAATTGATATTCTGCGCAATTTCCTCCTTTCATACATTTCATCATACTTTACCTTGAGTTTGTGCATGTTTCCAGGCCTATTGGCCGATTGTCTAGGCTCTCACAACCTTCTATTTACTGAATACAGGATGCTGACTGGTTTATAAAGACAGGAAGAGGTTAATGTTAAAAAGCGTGCTGTCATTAATGAGGACGTTGGATGTTTTATTAGTACCCTTGGCTCCCGCAGCGTCATGATGACGGCGCGCTATTTGCCCTACTTCTCCTCCTCCTCGCTAAACAGTTAAAAATCGCTAAAATAAAAGGTTTTCCAGCTTTTTTCGCCCATTGTCGCGCGTTCAAAGAGATCTATGTATTGTTTATTGAAGTTCTGGTCATGTGATTGTCTTTTTTACGCTTTACACGGCAGCAAAGTCACACCGACGCGAACTGCGCTTCATTACAGCGAGGTTGTCGGCCATTACGCACTCGCACGACGCATATAAAGGATGAATAGAGGATCTGTGGGTCGGATTTTAGGGTGTCCGTATTCGTAAGCATTGTGGCACGGAGACTGAGAACGTATCAAACCTCTGAATAAATTTTATTGAATAGATTACGTTTTAATCTCCACGTTTACAGACTCCATGTGTTGTGTTAATGAGGGCGACGATCGTACGCAGTTTTCTTGCGTGCTCCGCGTGTATTAGAGAAATTCCGGGTGGTTTATTTCCTTCTCTTTGATTTCTACACTACTTGTTAATCATTAGGTTTGTATGAACTGTTTATACAAATGGAAAAGCTTTATTTCAAAAGCGAAGTTGTTGGTAACTTCGCCAACGCCCTTTGCTACACTCGTTCCACACACCAGACACTGGTGTTGTTTTCTCGCTCCTGCATGCGCTGGGAGCTGGTTTCTAGTAAAGTACACGGGACAAACAGTTTACAATGTTTTGTGGGGGCCTAATTCCATTCTCTTTAATGTTTGGAACAGTTACCATGTTTTCAATGCGAGTTTTTGTTATCGTTTTAAGGGGAATGCATCTACTATTGTTGTTGTGTGTCATGGCGCTCGCGCACGCAGCGGCTATGGCGACTATGGGGCTGATGATTACCAGGCGCACAGGGTAGATTCACCGCTGAAAAACCGTTAACTTTTTAAACCCTCGAATTTACCGAATAAATACAATACAATACTATACTAAATGAACGTTTAACACATTGAGTTTCCTGAAGAAAGTTCTAATTTAATGCATTCTGTTTCCATACATTCACATTCCGCGCCGGCAACAATGACAGGAGCAGCAGCAGCGGTGGCAGCGGCGGTCGCTGCCTCAGCTTTGGAAACAACGACTGACACTGTTATGGTTATCAAAACAAAATTAAATTTTCCGCATACAAAATAAATAAATAAATAAATAAATAAATAAATAAATAAATAAATAATTTTTTCTCGCAAAACAAAATTAAATTAGTTTTTTTATCGCTAATAAAATTAATTTATTTTTCTTCTCTCAAAAAGAAAATTTTTTCTCGCAGAAAATATTTTAATGAATATTTGTCCTGACATAAAAATTTTAATGAATGTTTTTCCCACATAAAAAAAACTGTCTATTAGAATTATTATTATTATTATGTTTTTTTTTACAACAGATGTATTTTACAAGAATTATTTACAAGATTTATTTACAAGAATTGTACAAGTATTATTTACAAGAAAATAACAAATATTTTACAGAAAATTTGGTGTTCGTCTTACACTACTGTATGTGTTTTCGAGATTAACACCCCACCCTTGCCATTTAAAACTACTGTGGTTGATTTTGTTTAGTGGGGTTGGAGTGAAATGGATTGAAAGTCTTCGCTTTTATTTCTGAATAAAACAGTAAACAAATATATTGTCTGTGTGTTTTTCTTTTGAATGTTAATTCACTTGTCTAGGTATGTAAAAGACACATTCTTATGTGCCAAACGGTACATTCCTACATTTATATAGGAACATTCGTACACAAGTTTATGTTCAAGAGAGATGTAATACAAATGTTTTGCCTGTTAATTAAGTGTAAATAAAATGAATTTCACACACTATTATTTTTAATCTAATGTTTAATATGACAACTTCAACAATAGATTAACTTCTGTTCATCACATTAACTTGTTAATCTAATGGACGCAATGATCACTTTCTTAAAAACGTTTATTAAATAAAATTTTTTTTTTTGACAATACTATTTTGTTTGTATGATTTGTTTGTTGTCGTCTTTATATATAAAAAATTTGAATCCAAATATACATTCTAGAATAATTTTCTTGGATTTCTGTTAGCAATTTTTGAAGAAGAAAATTAGTTTTTTATTAATGTTGATTTATTTAATTTTACATTCTCATGTTACACAAGCACGAGTTCATGCACAGACACATTTTCTGAAAGTTTCTTTGTGTGTGTGTGAGGCGGCTTCGTCTTTATTGATAAGGTGGATGCTGTATTGTTCTTAATCAACGAAACTGATCTGAAGCAACGTTTTATCTTCATCACTTGATACATCTCTTGGTAAGGTTTGTGATCTTGGGCGGATGGTATTCTGAAGACATTGATGTGTAAAAAACTGTATTTCATAATATACATTTCTAAAAAGTTTTGTTTTAATCAAAAAACGTGTCAATGAGTATACTCTGATGGGTACTATGTCATGAAACAGAAAACCATATAAATACTGGTGCTTAGATGCCTAGTTAGCTCATCTTGCAACAATCATCTTGTTAGCAACCTTGCTGCCATCCATCGACTGTACTCTGCTCTACTCAGTTAAACTAGTATTCCAGATTCTACTCGTACAAGTAAGTTTAATTTTATACTTATTTTATTTTTTTTGCGTTTTTCAGTAGTTAAGTCTTTCCTAATTACAATTTTCCAACTTTTTCTCTCCTACCTATAATAGAACCTGAAACACTCGTTCATTTTTTATTCCTTTAACGAAACATCTGTCACAGATCACCGAACCCAATCCCTTACTGATTTGACCGTGTGATTTTCTCTTCCTCTCTCTCTCTCTCTTGTGATTTAATTAATCTATATATATTATGATTAACACTCGTTTTTCTCAAGTGATGATGATTTTTTTTCTAGTCTGCTTACGACGACTTCATACTCCCCTCACGAAACTTCTCTGAACCTGCTTCAGAAGACGATTGGTTCGAGGGTTTGGGATTGTTGGTGTTTTAAAAGGCGTGTTTTTTCCGTGTTTATTTTAATCAAAAAGTGTCTATTAATCTTAAAAGTACATTTTTGTCTTCTCGAAGACTTTGTTTCTTGGTCATTATACAGATTTAGAGGGTGCAACAATACCTCATCCTCCGACGCCTCCCAGGAAACGTGCCCCCCCCCCGAAGTTTTGGAGGAATTTCCCAAATAACAAATACCGTTGCGCCACGTATGCCGAATTCAGCGACTTATTTCCTCCTACAACCGAAGTAGAAATTCCCAACAATGAGGTCTTAGTCCCAGCGACACTTTGGTGAAGTGTCGAGGTTGGCTCTTCTACTTCGGTTAAGCCAGGAAAAGTCGCAAGTTTGGTGAGTATGTAATTACGCATTACTCTTATTTCAACAACTGTAATTTTTATTTAAAATCATTTGAATGTTTTTTCTCTCTAACTCTTCTTTCATTTTTAAATTGAGTTACCATTTCATTCATTATTAAATTACTAAGGTAACCAAGTCGTTTCTTAATGGTTTTGTTTTCTCCCTCCACAGTTTACATCATTGGCGTTGTTTACAGGTCAAACTAAATTAAAAGTTGGCCTGTTAAAAAAAACGCAGATGACACTCTCTACTTCTCTGTATGCAGAGGATTTAAGGAAGAGAAAAGTAACATTTTCTTAAAACTGAATGATTACATTAAAATCCTGAGCAAACTGAAAAGCATTTACAAGCTATAAGTGGAAAGAACTCCCTTCCTTGCTACTACTATTGTGTTCTGTATCGCTTCCGTGGATGTTGATACATTTAAATTGTGTATACAAGACGAAGAAGGTTACCTTCTACTTTTACAAAAACAAGGATAAGGAGGACGAGAAAACTTTGGCATTAACTCCTGCCGAGGTCCGGGTAATATTCACTGTATACTCTGCTTTATTCGCTGATTGTAACAGGGTAATTCCCTAAAAATGTTTAATTCCTCGCAACCTCTGAATCTCTGTGTATGTGACCAACCTATACTGACGATAACCACTACGACAAATTCAGTAATAACGACGACATCCGCCACAACCTTCACCACTATTTCACCTCCGTATTATTGCCCTCCACAGTCCCAACCGCTCGACCTCTGTGTGAAATGGGAAGACCACGCAAATGATGACACATCGAGCGCTCCGTTCACCCATAACCCTCCATCCAAATGTAGGAAACTTCCCTAACCTACCAACACCAACAAAAGGGAAGAGGGAAACCTCAACCCACTCCTTCTCCTCCAACATCCACCCTCTCTCTTCAACCTGGTTTTTCTGTTTCCTCAGCAAATACCCAACCTCTTCGCTCCCGCCACCCATCCAGTCACCCCAATTTAATCCTCCCTCTCTCTCTTCACCACCGACACTTTCTCCTATACCTGTTTCCAAACAACCTCAACCCTCCACCTCTCGCACCATGTTGCATTTTAGAAATCCGCCATCACCCAGAGAAGATGGTCCCTTGCCCGGTTCGGAGGTAGATCTCGTCCATTTTTACTCCCTTCAGGAGCTCGGAAGAAGTCAGTCCCGTAAATATAGAACAGAGGTGACCACATATAGACTCTCTTTCGAGAATATGCACCAAGTCCCCTTGGGGGAGTTGGCCGTCAAATTCAGGTCTTTCTTCGAGGTTGATTTCGACCATACGTTAAGAGAGAATTCAGAATACGATTACGCACATGTTGTCTTCCATTCTCCCTCATTAACGGATGCTGTTAATTCGGGTTTTAGACAAATTAATGAATACACGGCCGAGAAGGTGCTTGAATTTTTACAGGCCTTAGACCAATCACACTTAGGGCTTTTAGCAAACGAACCACTTGAGATGAACATGGTGCTTCTTCACCGTTCTCACCCACCCACGAGTCAAAATGCTCAAAAGGCTGCACTTCTGGGAGATCATTTAACGAGAAAGACCTCAGTCGTGCAGAATAAAAATTATGATGCTTTGTGTCTTCCCTGTGCACTAGTCGTTGCAAGGGCAAATGTAGAGAAGAAATTAGTGCAAGGTAGCGGTGATAAGACACGGGTGGAGAAGGCTGTGAATGAATACTGGGCCCTTAAAAGATCTGATCGTGACCTACACCAAGAGATAAAAGCACTTGAATTGTGCAAAGCGTCACAGGTAGAAATCACCTGTCCTGGAACCGTAGATAGTTTGGACAAATTTCAAAAACATTTTGCATAAACATATCAAATCGTTGTCCATCTACCAACTTCCATGGTTTCCGGGGAGTTGTTTAACCTCCCCAATTCACAGAACCCCAACTGCCGCATATGTTGCATATGTTACTGCACAACGATCACTACGATGTTATTGTAAATCTCTAAGGATACTAAGGCAAGGCGGGTTTTTGCGATCGTTGCAGTATCATGTTTCATAACTACTGCCAAAAGAAGAACCACATATGCGGTGATCGGTGTTCCTATTGCGGTGGGCAACACACTACACAGAAGTAACCCGAATTCAAATACTGCGCCGTATGCAACATATACTTTACAGAGATCGGATGTTTCGACAATCATTTGTCTACTGCAACTACCACAATGCTACCAAAGCTGAAAACATGCAGCACGAATCATCGCTGCATCACCTGTGGGTATGACTTTCAGAAATCAAAAGTAAATGAGTGTAACCCCAAAGGCTGTCCCAGATGCCATGGTAAACACGAATCGGGGTTATCTTATGTACTCACAGGGACGGAGAAAACAACCCAATTGCCGAATGAACGTGTCAAAACATCTGATCCCACACACAGGTACGTATATTTTGACGTTGAAACTCGAATGGACGCTGTGTCAGGGGAATTGAAGCCCGTGCTCGTTGTCGTGGGGTTTCGCAAGAAACCAGAGGAGGGGGAGTTCCAATATAAGTCGTTGGGGTGAGCAGGGGTTCAATGCCTTTATGGAATTTTTTTTGCAGTAGACTCCAAAACGCGTTTGCAAACCTGGTAAAGATGCAATCTCTTTCGTAAATACAGCAGTCCTGGCACATAATTCCAAATCTTTCCATGGAAATTTTGTGCTGAATTACCTACTAAGACAGGGAATCACGCCCGAAGTTATTTTTCATGGATCGAAGATGCTTCTCATCTCGATCGATTCAATGAAGATTCGGTTCATTGATTCTGTCATTTATTATGGTTCCGTTGCATGAATTTCCTAAAACCTTTTCTTTGAAGGAAAAGAGAGACAGTTATAAAGGACCTCTCCCCGATGATAAATATTTTGACGTGGGGGATATACCGGAGTTTCACGCGTGGTATGCGGCAGAGAAAGTGCGCGTGGGTGACCAGTGGTCTCTGGAAGAGGAATTGGAGGCCTATTGTCGCAGCGACGTCAAATTGTTGCCTGAAGGTTGTGAACGCTTCTCCTCTATTATGGAACGTTTTACGGGCTATGACCCGTTCCGTAGAGATGTAACGATTGCCGGATATTCCAACAGAGTGCTCCTCGAACCATGTTCAATGGGTGTCATCCCTGCTGGCGGTTATGGCGCGAACGACCGCCAGAGTTTGAAAGTGCACTGGTGGTTGGCATGGCAGCAGCAGCAAAGGAAGAGCACCGGTGGTCATATTCAAACTGCATCGGACGGTGTCGGCGAATACCATGTCGTACCGTATCGATTAGACGGAATTGCCTAATGCGAGAAAACAGTCTATGAATTCAACAGGTGTTTCTTCTATTCCTGCCCGACCTGCACACTATCGTACGCGAGGAGTCCATATGGGAAACTATCAAATAGAGAGATTTGTCAACGCACCCTCGACAGACTTCGTTTCCTGCGAAGTGCACTCCCTGGCCACAAGTTTGAGGTGATCTTGGAGTGCCAGTACCAGTGCCACGATGCGGTCATGGCTACCTTTTGCAACGGTCTTAAGGTGGACGAATCGCGCCACATAAGTCCCAGAGATGCATTCTACAGAGGAAGAACAGAGGCATTTTCGGCGATTGTCGAAGCGACTGAAACGGAGCGCCTGACCTATGTAGATTTTACCTCCTTATATCCTGCCATTAACAAGTACAAACAATATCCACACAAACATCCGGTAATCATCAGGTCGAATTTCGACGAGACCCCGAACGCGTACTTTGGGTTGGTATACGCCACAGTTTTACCGCCACAATACCTTTTCCTGCCGCTTCTGCCTTACAGATGTAGGGGTCGACTGCTTTTTCCATTGTATAGAAGCTGGGCAGAGGTGCAAACGGTGGGCTTTGCTCGCACGATGTGGATGAACATGTGTTGTGTTCTGTATGGGTGAACCCTGAATTCTATTAAGCCTTGGAGGAGGGTTACACTTTGATAGAGATTCATGAAGTTTGGCACTATCAGCAGCGTTCACTTATGATGCAGAAGGTGGTGAAACGCATTTTTTTGCTGAATATGTAAACACCTTCATTGGGGGGAAAATAGAAGCCTCTGACTGGCCTGCTTCTGTCACAAGTGATGAAGAAAAAGAGGCTTTCGTCGTCGAAGTAATGTCCAAGGAAGGCATCGAGTTAAAACCAGAAAGATTAGAGAAAAATCCGGGCTTACGTGCCATTTGTAAGCTATTTTTAAATAACGTTTGGTGATTTTTTGGATTACACCATCAAACAAAATCAACAACACATTACATAAACAATTTTGAAGAATTTTTTAAAGTTATGACGACGCCTTCCTTGGAAGTAACTGATTTGGACGTTGTGAATGAAAAAATAGTTCTTGTTACTTACGCGTCTGCTCACTGTACAACACACCAAAAAGGTAACGCCGTCATTGCATCGTTCGTAACAGCATACGGCCGCCTTGAACGTTATAAAGCAATGAAAAAATTAGGGCATCATTTGCATTATTGTGACACGGATTCACTTCTCTATAGTGAACTGGTCGAAACAGAACTCCTGCCCCGTTGTTCTAATTTAGGAGAACTTATGGATGAAACATTACAAACGTATGGGCCTGGTGTTTTCATCGAAAAGCTCATCGTCACCGGGCCGAAAAATTACTATTTGTTTTTTTTTGAATGGTGAGGTTTCTATAAAATGCAAAGGGATCTCATTATCAAGGAACGCATTAGAGGTGCTTCCTCTGGCGACGATCGAACAACTGGTCCAAAACACGACAGATACAACCCCATCTTCCCTACACAGCATTCACGTACCTGTGGATTTTAATTTACGTCGTGACAAAAAAAGGACACCTGTTCAACAAACCGACAAGGAAAATTTACCTGGTCACAAATCAGAAGAGATTCATGTGTGATTGGTGTCAGTGTGTTTTGTTTATAGTTTTAGAAGAAATATATAAAATTTGTTCATTTTGAAACTAATTCCCCGGAGTTCATTTGTTTGATAGTTGTAACTGCGTAGAATGAATTTTGTGCTCGTACTGTTTGTGGATGTAGTGGGTTTGAAATGTGTGGGCGCTGTGTTTGTGATTGTTGGTGGCGATTTGAAGAGTGAATGTTGTATTGTTTGATTTACAATATGTTGCTGTAAAATTATCTTTTTTTGGTTTATAAATCTTTTTTTTTGTTGTAGAAATTGATTGTTATCCGATTGCGGCGATGATTACCGGGTAACAATCGCTTAAAACCTTAACAATCGGGTTACTGTTACTGAGGTGCCTTCTGACTCCAATCCACCCACGCCACAGGGCACACTGGCGCCCGAACAGGGACTTGCTGCCCTAATTGGAGGTGCATGAGGTCAATGAGGAGTAGGTGGTGTGTGTTGTGAACTGGGTGGTAGAACGATTTCGTGAATTGAATGCGAGTTGTACTTGCGTGGGTAAAAGTGTATAGCACGTAAATATGCCTAACGAAGGTGCGGCCGGTGACAATGCTGATGAGGTAATGGAACCCAAGTTGACGGGGTATACGGGTACGGTGCCCACTTTTTCTGGGGATGGCTCGGGAATTAGTGTTTCCGGATTTCTGAAGGCGATAGACAGCTTTGGGGCACTTGGTCACTGGACAGACGAAATTAAGCTGTCAGTGGCCCAAGTCCAAACTAAAAGGCTATGCTGCATGCAAGGGCGCTGAATTAGAGCTCTTTGACGTAGATAGTTTCCCGTTATTCCATTCCCCGTTGGGGCAGATATTCGGGCAAGTCAAAATAGACTGGGACTACAGAAAGGAGCTCTATGACGTGGTACAGTGGCGTCGCGAGTCAGTTCTGAAGTTCTCAAGAAGGCTTCAGCTCGCGATGAACCGCTTTGTTCAAGCCAAGCCGACAATGGAAGCCACCCGGGATGCACTGCTGCTGCAGCAATTTCGGCAAGGTACACTCCTCCCTCATAAAAAGCTCCTCAAATCAACTGCGCCTAAAACTTTTGAGGACGCAACAAAATGTGCCATGGAATCGGAGGAGCTTGAGGGGGGGCCATGGTGAAAGTAGTGGTGTGGAGGTGGAGAACCAAGCCCGTAATTATGACAAAGACGAAGCAGGGGCAAGCGCACGCCCTAGGAAAAATAATAAGGAACTAACATGTGGTGCCCCTGGCAAAGAATGTTCTTGTAAACAAGAAATAAAAGAAATTAAGGATATGCTTGAAAATCTTCTCAAGGATGGGGCTGGCACTGTCCGTAGGCCCAAAACGGACATTACCTGTTTTAAATGTGGCGCCTCAGGGCATTATGCCCGAGAGTGCCGTCAGCCGCAGCATAAAGAATCGGTGCAGGTCATGCAAGATGTCGATGACCCGATAAGGTTGAAGCAGGGCAAGGATAACCTCTACCGGTTGGATGTGGTGATCCAGGGTCAACTAGTAAACATGCTGGTTGACACTGGATCCCAGGTATCATTTATAGATGAAGAGTTGTGCCGGCAACTGCCACAAGCTTCTATTCAGGACGTCGATACAATGGTCCGGGGTGTTAACGGGGGTTGCATCCACATTAAACATAGTGCGATGTTTGATGTGAAAATAAAGAGGAGATCTCTCCCGGTATGGAATTTCCTTCTTCACAATTTTAGCAATCGCCCGTATGATGGAATATTAGGGACCGACGCCCTGGATGGGGTAGCCTTCATGTGCACCATGGTATCAGTCGTGGAAGACCCAGGTGTCATGCTGGGTGATATTTGCGGAGTTAGGAAGGATCCATGTTATGGGTCATGTGACAAAACCAGTATGGAATGTAGAAGGAAAAGGGAAATCGCTCCTTCTGCTGTTGACTGGTTAATACGGCCGGGTAGACAGGTCATGATTACCAGCGCCAGGAGGTCGAGAAAGAGACTGTTTGGGCCTTTTAATGTGTTGCGAGTAATGTTGGGGGCCATGGTTAAATTACAGGGATGTGCAATTCATTCCTCTTCACCGGGTATTTAGCACCCCTTCTGATTATGGGTATGCTCGGAAACTGGCAAAGTGTACCAGAAATGGACGGGCAGCCATTGGGACAGATAAAACTCCTTGCACAAATGTAGTTAGAAGGGTCAGTGAAGGACCGTTGGGTATGAATAGCGATGATGGTGATAGGAGTCCATTGTCTAGATAAGTGGTTCCCAAACTATTTTGGGCCAGAGACCCCTTTTCCAAAATGAGCTCATACCACCGACCCCCATTTCTTTCTTTCATAGAAACAGTGTCGATTTTTCTAATAGAAACTCTTTTAAAAATGAAAAATATCACTATGTTCAGCAGAATGACCAGGATAATTACTGGCTTTCACGTGAACCGTTCGTTTTAGTACACACTGTTTACAATTTTTTTTGTACGTGTGGATTTGACATATTTTTACACCAATGTGTAACAAAATAAATACACACAAAATTCAGTAAATAAAGTTTGTTGAATGCCACAAATAAGTTTTTTGAAAAGAAAAATACACAAATGAGTGTGATTAAAAATCTGATATTAAATGAGTTGACAAATATAAAAAAAAAAAAAACATAATAAAAGAACAAAAAAATTCAATGTGTTGGATGTATCTGGTAATTCTCTACTAATCTAGCTAAATTTGGTTCAATATTGGTGAGTTGCAGCCTTAAATCTCCACGTTTGTTTATTTTCAACTGGTTTCTTTGCTTCGTCAAAATGTTTATAACCACGCTGAAGCCTCTTTCAACTAAATATGATGATGGAAAAGCGATGAGATATTTTTCAGCAATATTCCACAATGCAGGGTAATGTGTGTGAACGTTTCTCTGCAACCAGAACTTCTGATAGCCTTGTGTGAATTTCTCCTTAAGCTCTTCATCTGTGCTGATGGTGATCAAATCCTCTTGTATGGTCACATCGGTTTCTTCTATAGTCGTCTTGTATGGATTTATAAACCATTGTGATATTTGTAAACTTAAAATATCATCGAAGCTGGTTGTAAAATCCTTGTGTAAAGCATCCAAGAAATTGACATACGACAAAATCACGTCGTCTTGAAGCATTTCTGCCACTTTTGACAAATAAGGAAACTGTGAGTATTGTTTTCTTCCTATATTTTGTTTGTAAAGTATCAATTTACCCACAAAGGCCAATATTATTGACTTTGTTTTAATCAAGTTGAGATCGTCCCCCTGCAGCTGCAAATTTACTTTGTTAAACATACCGAACAAATCGGTCAAGTAATAAATATCTGTTTTGCAATTAATTAGGTTTTCCTTCAAATTTGGATCCTTTTCTTCCAAAAACTCCAAGACAGATTCAAAAATAGCTGAAAATCATGCTAAGCAAGAGCCTCTTAAGAGCCAGCGGACTTCCGTGTGCAGAAGTAACCGAGTAAAGACTTCGTTGTTTTCCTCGCATAAATGAGCAAATAACCGAGAATTCAAGGAATTGCTTCGAATCCTGTTGACAGCATTTGTTACATATTGTAAAGACTGATGCAATCTAGCACTTAGATTTTTGGCTACTAAATGTTGTCTATGAACCATGCAGTGAATAACCAGTATCTCAGGTATTTGTCGTTTCAAGTAAGCTATAAAACCACGATGACAGCAAACCATACCTGGTGTGCACCATTCGTTGCGATAGAAACAATATTCGTCAATGGAATAGCTTTATCGGTAAAAAAATGTTCCACAGCCGCAAAAATCGATTCGCCTCTGGTATCAGTCTCTAAATAGGTAGCAAAGAGCAGCTCTTGGCACATATTTTCATCTTTAATAAACCGATAATCGAAATTCAAAAATCGGCGATTTCGATTAATTTATAGCTGACGATTAATCGATTACTTTAAAATAAATAAATAAATGAAGTAACAAAATACTAACCTGAATGGAGAAGTAACAAAAAACTAACCTGAATGGAGCAGTAACAAACTTGATAACGACGAGCTTCAAATCCGAATGTTGAGTACTAAGGAGAAGGTTACAATGAGAACCTACGAACGAGAACTTCTTTATATGCAGAAGCAGCAAGGGTAAGGCCGCATGGGATTGGTCGAAATTAGAATGGTTAAATGAAGCGGCCAATGAGAAGGCGTACACATGAAAAGACGTTTAATAATCTGAAAGCTTTATCACATGGTGACAATTACAGCCAATCACACATAGCACTATAACTAAAGCCAATCATATAGCAACACAACATACCAGAAATTCAACTATCGAACCGATCTTAAGATCGCTTGGTATCGCAAATTTTTAATCTTTTTTTCTAAAAATCCCGCGGCACATTAGGAAATCTCTCGCAGCACACAGTTTGAGAAACACTGGTCTCAGTAGATAATACAGGTGGTTATGAAAGAAACATCAACTTATCATAAAATATCTTGAAAGTTTCAAATAAGAACCGGTTTGGCACAAGGGGGTCGAATTTTAGACTTCATCGACCCCCATTTTTATTTATTGTTTCTGCAGACCCCCTGGGGGTCGATATTGACCACTTTGGGAACCACTGGTCTAGATCGTTATGGTCCCCAAGGGGTCATAATACAGTCCCACCAGAGAATGCTGGTGAGGGAAGTGGGGAAGTGATGCATCGTGGCCTAGCATTAAGGGCAGAACACGAAAGTCCTCGCCCTTCGGGCAGGTATAATTTAAGACGTCGTCACAAGATTGACTACCAAGAACTCAACCTGAAGAAAAAGGAAAGTGGAGTTGTGAGTATGGGAAATTCAGGTGCTAGAGTGTCTCGACAGCGAAATAAAAGAATGATGCATGCTGCGCTAGAAGATAGTGGGGATAGGCATCACGTAGTGTGGCATAAGTCTCCCTTCGATAATGAATATGAGTCAGAATTGTGTATGTTACCAGAATGAATGTGTGTGTATGTTGTATTCAATGTGTGTAAGTCTTAGGGGTGAAAGAACTTGGTTCTTTCATTCCTAAGAGGGGGCGTATGTGGCTGGTGTCAGTGTGTTTTGTTTATAGTTTTAGAAGAAACATATAAAATTTGTTCATTTTGAAACTATTTCCCCGGAGTTCGTTTGTTTGGTAGTTGTAACTGTGTAGAATGAATTTTGTGCTCGTAATGTTGGTGGATGTAGTGGGTTTGAAATGTGTGGGCGCTGTGTTTGTGATTGTTGGTGGCGATTTGAAGAGTGAATGTTGTGTTGTTTGATTTACAATATATTGCTGTAAAATTATTATTTTTTGTTTATAAATCTTTTTTTCGTTGTAGAAGTTGATTGTTATCCGATTGCGGCGATGATTACCGGGTAAAATGGCTTAAAACTTTTCTGGTTAATTACTTGTTAATGAGTTGCAGCTGCTTTTCCCTTTTGTGAGCGCGTTTTTTTTTCGAGCGTGTAGGCAGTGGAGCTGACGACGTGACAGCAATCGTTCGACCCCCCCTCCCCGATGCGGCGATATCGCTACATAATCGGAAAATTATGCCGGGTAAATAAACGGAGACAATAAGCCAGATCAGTGTCGTTGAGGACGCAAAACGTTCAGATGGATAGACGTTGTTGCAATCCATGATGTCTTTTGTTGGCCGATGCGAGAAATTGTGCGTATGGAACACTTGTCCGACGTTTTCTGCTAAGCTGAGAAGGACCCTCGTACGGAAGCTCTGCGGACTGGTGAGAGCGTTCTGGTTTTCTAATTGAATTCTCGCAGTCAGTCCGATTGTTTTAACAGGGTGTATTTAAAAGTGTAACGGGAGCTTTGATCAACGGACATATGTATTTTCATGTTAAACGGGAAATAGTTAATTGTTGACTTAATTTCGATGAATGGGAAAGTAAATGGAATACTAAGACAGAGAGCCATTTCTGATAATAGTAGCTATCATTTTAAGCTCCAACTGAGATCGGTGACTTTTGTTTTTAACAGACTATAGTTATTTACTTGAATTAATGAATTGTTTTTTTTGTTTATGTATGAGAATACATTTATATCTAGGATTATATATTTAGTGGCTGATATGAGAATTAATTTAATCAGAAGGTACGCATAAGTTATGCTAAGGTCTGTTAAATTATTGTCAGGCAAGATAATTGTGTCCCTGGACGTATACTAGCACACAGAGGGTGAATTAATAGCGTCTTAATTGTCATAGGTGTTATTTCACATTGTTTGTAACGGGGTTACTGCTCTCTCGCCGACTTCTGAACCTAGGGTACTGCACATTGAACTTAGGGGAAACTTTGATAAAGGAGAGCACGACGCGTTCTCGAATTCAATCTGTTGTGCTAATGGTGTCGGGACAATATGTTGCCAAGAAGACAATAGTATGAGATTTCTTGACATGTCAGTTAAGGCTTGTTATTGTAGCACAGAGTTTGTTTTGATTCATTGATAAGTTTGTTTAAAGAGTTTTGAACTGTTTGATAGACTATATGTTTAAATTTTGGGGCCCCAAGCTTAAATTAGATGATTAATTATTTAGTGCTTAAAGCTATGATTATTTAAAAGGACTAAAATTGGATTTGATGATTTATTCTTGCCTACTCCTCATATAATAATCATATCACCCGTGCAAGTTCTAAAAAACCCGCACCTGTTCGCGTGGGTGGTTACTGTTACTGAGGTGCCTTCTGGCTCCACTCCACCGACGCTTCAGTGCACACATGTTGCCAGGCAATCTAAGCAAAACTTATCCGTACGGTTACAAGGGCGAATGGTAAAAAAAAAATCTCCTTTACATACAATTACAGAACGTATGTGTAACTTCATCTTCGTGTTTGTAACGGCAACTTTCCTTGACAACCCCACTAAACAAAATCAACCACAGTAGTTTTAAATGGCAAGTATGTGGTGTTAATCTCGAAAACACGTACAGTATTGTAAGACGAACACCAAATTTTCTGTAAAATATTTGTTATTTTCTTGTAAATAATACTTGTACAATTCTTGTATATAAATCTTGTAAATAATTTTTGTAAAATACATTTGTTGTAAAAAAACAAAACAAAACATAATAATAATAAAAAAATAATAATAATTCTAATAGACAGTTTTTTTTATGTAAGAAAAACATTCATTAAAATTTTTTAAGTGGGGAAAAATATTCATTAAATGCGAATAATGAAAAAGTTCCTCCAAATATAAACATAATATAGTTTATTAACCCAACAGAGAAAAATTAACCTAACAACCAAAAACATATGAAAATAAAGAAGTCTGCCAAAAGCACAACAGCCCGCCACCCCTTGACTTAAATGTAACAATTCCAAAAAAAGTGATGTGTAAAAATTCCGAAAAAGTGAAAATCCAATTAAATCAAAATTTAGAATTTTTGAATAAATTTCCCAAGTTGAAAATTCCCCCATTATCAATTAAACAATACTATGACAAAAAACACGCCAATCAAACACATAATTTTAAAAACATAAGATACATTTAAAAGTCTAAAATTTGTGGTCTGAAGATTGCAATAAAAATAAAATACATACAATTAAAAACAAGCTGGGTGATATTATTTACAAAAACGTCTTCTGGGATGAAAAACTTCATGGTGCGATGGATGGCACTTGGAAACGTTCATAGAAAAAATTACACAGCGTTAATGCAACCTCCATGTGCACAAATAGAAAGATATAAGGCGGGTCTGCTGACATGGATGAGATCTCTTTATACAATGAAGAAAAATGATGATAATAAAATCCTCCAGAGAAGAATATAGTGGGCAAAATGTCTTAACATGATAAGCCCATAAAAATCCACAAGGCTTTAACGTTTTCAAGCTCATCTTCAGAATCAAAAAGGAGGGAGATACCAAACAAAAAAATAACAAATGATACTACCTAAAAAGGAAGAAGGTGAAGTCAAAGGATATGACATCACTCACAGAAAGCTCCAATCACCGTGAATATCGTATGACGCTTTGGCCAGAGTACAATCGG
>JAHWFO010083123.1:1067121-1180172 GCA_023313115.1 Rhysida immarginata | reverse complement strand
TTTTTTTATTTTTTTTGTAAAATCACCGGTAGTAGTGCCGCGGTGGCTGATACGCCGCACACGCCGAATTTTGAACTTTTAATAACAGAAACGCCACGGCGTTACTCCCGAAAATTACGGTACTTTAAAAACGATGAAAAGGCACCAGGGCTACTACCTATGTTTACTCCCCTCGGGCCCACCTTCCACGTGATTATACGTGGGTAATCCAAGGTTATTTCCTCGGTAGTAGCGGTTGATGTAGCTTATCTACTACTAAATGTTTCTTTTAGGCTTTTTAAGATTATAAATTTATCAGATTTATACTCATTAATTATTTTATCTTTGCAATTTAAATAATAGTAAACGGAGTTGCACTTTATAATAAAATGAGTTTTGGTTTAATTCACAATTATTGTAAAGGACAAATTTAATAATATTTGGAAATGGTCATTGGAGGATTTTTTCTTAATTAATAAATAGAGAAAAAAATTGAGAAAATATAGTAAAGAAAATTCCATGGCCTGGATTCGAACCAGGGACCTCTGGGTATACGCCCCAAGGCTCTAACAACTAAGCTACTGTGGAATTTTCTTTACTATTTTTCTCTATTTACAAATTTAATGATATAAAGAATAATAAAGATTACTCAATAAAATGAAGTGGAAAATATTAATACAATTGGTGAATCTGAAATGATTTTAAGTAATATTAGAATTCATTAAAGGATCATTACATGTTTTGACAATTGGATCTAGATAGGTATTCACTAGTTTACCATACATGTTTAATAATAATAGATAAATTTAGATTTAATGATGATGATGGCTCAGAAGAATGAGGGAAAAGATTTAGAGTATTTTACTATGGGAAGTTCAAGGAAGGGATCTGGAATCTGCAGTCTGGGCATTGCTGATTTTTCTCATCTTATTGCTCTTTTCATGGTGTATTTTCTCCTTCATACTGTCATGGTCACTGGGGTTTCTTGGGGCTGGGTTATTTTTTGTTCCACGCTAGGCTCCATTGAAAAGAATTATTTATTTTCTAATACAACTTCATGCGGCTTCATACTTTCTTCATCAGCATGCCTCAACAGAGTCTTCAAGAGAGAGAGCTGGACAGTGAAAAGTGGAGAGAGAGAGAGAGAGAGAGAGAGAGAGAGAGAGAGAGAGCCTGATCTGGAGACCTTCTGGAGACCTTCTGGATACCTCGACACCTATATTTATAAGCTTCCAGACCCTTCCATAATCTCTCCAATTTCTCATTCTATATTCACTTGTAAATCTTCTGAATTACACCTGGCTGTTGCAATGTTTTGCTCTGTTCACTGAATTCCAGTCAGCTGGTATTTCACTCTGATCTCTCTGTTCAAATTACTGCTTAAATTCATGATTGAATTTAGGAGATTTTGAAATTTCTATATATTATTTCATAATATTAAACTTCTGATTTGCTTTTCAAATAGGCTTTCATGTTCATATGGAGGATACCACTTCAAAAAAATCCTCTTCATATGGCAAATTAATAAATTATTGAAAATTTATAATATAATTGAAAGGGGGTTGGGGCCGTACATTTCGAGATAGTTGCCACCTACATTAAGATATTTGTAGTAGCATGCAGACAGAGTAGCCACAGACAGGCATATCTGAGGCTATTCGAGTACAAATCAAGATGGCAGACAGACCTGTCGCATCCAGTTCACCAGTGAGGAAAAAATTCAACGTATCACCCTCCATAGGAAAGATTACGACTACAGTGTTCTGGGATGCGAAAGGTGTGATTCTCATTTATTTCCTCCATCAAGGGACAATCAATGCGGCATGCTACTGTGACACCCTCACCAAACAGAGGTCTGCCACTAGATGAAAGAGACCAGAGCTCTTGAGTGAAGGTGTTGTGCCCTTGGACGAGAATGCAAAACCACACGCAGCAAGTCTCACACAATATCACATAGCCTCGAGCACTCTTGCCTGCTGCTACTCTTTCTTCAAACTGATTGCATGCTAAGACAAATGTCTCATTGTTGATGGCAACTATGTGAACCATTGAGACATCTGTATATGGCAACAGTGCAAGATGTTTAGCTCATGATGCCACGGTGTATGTTTTTTAGCAGTAAAGTTTCCGTGTGACAAAAATGAAGAAATTTACTTTTATTTATAATAACTTTCGTAATTATGGACACAAAAACTAACTTTGACAAATCTACATACTAAGATCTTTCAGTTAAGACCAAAATGAAGAATAGAGATGTAGAAGTTTTCTCCAATGAACTGTCAAAAGAAACACCCTCGGAACTTATATACATAGATATTCTATTTTTTTCGCTGCAACTGAGTCAATTCGTTTTCCACTGAAGATATATTAATGTTGTAGATTCACCTCCTAAAATTTCAACCAAATCTGTGGTTACATGTCTCTTCAGTCAACTATCTCGAATTCTGTTAACCCAAGAGATCGTACAATGAACTTTGTGAATTACTGTTCCGAACAACTAAGATCCAGTGCTTCATCCCTGTGGATGTTTCTGAATTCCTTTGGTTGTTACAAATGTAAAGCTATGTCTGTGAAAATAAGTGAAATTGGCAACGCATAATATCCCCTTCAATGGCACAATCATGAAATGGCCAGAAACTGGAGTTCACAAAGCACATATCAGTGGACACTTCCGTTAATAACTTTTCCAAATACAGAAAGATTGAAATTTCATCAAGAAACGCAGCATCCCCTCTCTTTGCCGGGTCGAAACATTGAAAAGATTTTTTTAAGAAACAGACGACTATATGATGTGGAGGGTGCCAGTTATCACTCAATAAAGCTGGCTGCACTCCCCCCCCCCCACCAACAACAATAATAATAATAATCACTTTTATTTTTCATATTAACTATTATTAAATTCCAAAACGTACTTTATGCTGTCAGTGTGGGGAATCGTGTCTGTCAGTCTCTCTCTGCCTCCCTTTGTCCATTAATAACTTATCCAAGGCTGAAATTTTTCAAAATCTGTTTTCATCAGTTGATTAATATAGTTCATGACATGAACCATTCACAAAGATGATTGAAATCAGTTTAATGGCACGTGCACAAATGGTACCTTCATGACCCCACTTAGCAATTTTCAATGGTAAGAGATATTAAGGAAAATTGATAAGCGGGTATTAATTACTGTTTTCGCGAATTGATAAATATGATTCCGCGAATGAATCATTTTGAAAATAGTCGTAATCGATACAATGGGACGTGCTCTAATGACACCCTCAAAAATTTCAATGATAGCAAGTAGTATATCAAACAACTCGAAATGATAAAAGAGGAGCATACAAAATGTTATTAAGTACGTTTTTCCCTTCAAGCTCAATCACGTTAATATTCGGAGTACAAGCTGGCCACCTTTTATGACACTCTCTAAAAATTTCTATGATAAAATATACCAAATAGTATACCAAACAACTCGAGATGATAAAATAAGAGCGAAGAAAACGTTATTATATACGTTTTCTCACCTGCATCCTCAATCGACTTCATATCCAGAGATTTTGCTGGCCACCCCTTATGACACCCTCTAACATTTTCAGTGATAAGATATAGCATGTAGTATATCAAAAAACTCAAACAACGACCTGTCATGAACGAATGTATAAGAATAATTACAAAGTTTGAAGAATTTGATTTTGTGGTTCATATTCTAATGATAACACTATTGGACCACTGGAAATTTTCACTGCTAAGATATGGCATGGAATATATCAAATGACTCGGAATGACCTGTTATGAACGAATATATAAGAATAATTACAAAGTTTGAGGATAGTCGATATATATATATTCAAGGGTACCTGTGCTAACGATACCAAAATTGTACAACTGTAAATTTTCACTGCTAAGATATGGCTTGTAATATATTTAATGACTCGGAACAACCTGTTATTAACGAAAATATACAGTTTGGAGATGGTTCAATTTGATTCGGTGGTACCTGTGATAATGATACCATTATGGTACCATTAGAAATATTCAATGCTAAGATAGAGCATGTAACATATCAAAAAACAAAAAAGTCAACCATAAATGAATGCATAGGATGAATTATAAAATTTGTAGATGATCAAATTTGAATCAATGGTACCTGTTTTAAAGTTTTCAAAAGCCATTCAAAAATTTTGGAAATGTGTTTCAAATAGTTCATTTAGCCTTTCGATACTTGGTTATGTCATTGCTTAATGATTTATTAAGTACCGAAAGGTGATATATGCTTATTGTGGGGAAGTGTGTCTGTCTGTCTGTCCATAACCCTAACTCCTCTGAGGCTAGGAAAGATTTTTAAAATCTGTTTTCAACAGTTGATTAATATGGTTCATGACACGAACCAATCAAAGATTATCGAAACCGGTCATTGACATGTGCACAAATGGTACCTTGATATCCCCATCTATTAATTTTTAATGATAAGATATAGTAAGTAATACAGCAAACAAATCGTAATGACGAGATAGAAGCGGTTTGTTAGTTACTATTTTCGCCAATTGATAAATGTGGTTTTAAAAATGGTTATAATTGATACAATTGCACTTGCTCTAACGATACCCTTATCACACCCTCAAAAATATTCAATGATAAGATTTGGCAGGTAATATATCAAACAACTTGGAATGATGTGTCATGAATGAATAAAAAGTAAAATTATTGATAGTCGAAATTGGTTCAATGGCACCTGGTTTAGTGGAACCATTATGGTTCATCGAAACTTTTTTTATTAATAGTTGAAACATTTTGGAGGGTGTGTCATGAATTAATATTATGTAAAAGTAATGATAATCCAAATTGGTTCAAAGGTACGTGGTTTAATGATATCAATATGGTCCAGTAGAACTTTCAATGCTAAATTATTGTATGTAATATATCAAACAAGTTGGAATGATTATGTGATATATGAATATAACGTAAAATTAATAATTGTCGAAACTGGTTCAAAGGCAAGGTTATTAGAATAATAAGGTTGCACGATCATAACAGATCTCGCAACTTCTCACACTATCTGGAAAAGATTCCGACTTGTATATATTGTCATCCAGAGGCGAAACAGAGCTTTCGTCATTAGCAGATGAATTCGATTTGATTGAGATAGGTAGGTTCTTTAGTGAAAAAAAAAGTTATTTCACAATAAAATAAAATCGCTAGCCTATATTGCCTACATGGTGAGATAGAATAATTAAATAATATTAATAATATAGAATAATTAATCGGAGAATATAGAATAATATAGAATAAATTTGTGATTCAAATGGTTTGCAACTGTGCAGTAGTGTGTTGACAGAATGCGGGAGGGATGGCAGGGATATCGTTCTTCTCTTTTCCCAAGAACCCTAAACTTTGCAAAGTTTAGTTAAAAAAGTGTAAACACAAAGACAAATTTAATACAGTTAATGCACGTGTATGTTCGGTTCACTTCTTGCCAAGTGATCTTAAAAGAGATTTGAAATATGAATTGGGCAGCCAGAACCCAGAAAATTATTGAAAGCAGACGCCCTTCCTTCATTAAATTTAGAGCCCACTAGTGAAGGCAGTGAGACAGAAATTATATTAAGAGAGAGAGAAGATAGATATCGTAAAAGAGAAATAAGAAAATGTGCAATCCAAAGACTCGAAGAATTATCCCCCAAAATAAAGAGGTATAATGAAATTGCTGATTTGACTTAGCAGCTGAAAATTGTTATGGAAGAAAGGGATCAATTAATGTTTCAATTTAAGTGCTCACAACAGGAGATAAATTTTCTAAAAAATGAAAACCAAAAACTGAAAACAAAAATGAAATTGAACAGTCTTATCGAAAATTAAAAGAAGAAAGGAGGATGAAACCGTATGAGATACATAAAATAAAAGATAAATATCAGAAGAAGCCAGAAAAAAATTAGAAAATATTTTGATTGTGTAGAATGTAAAAACAGTCCGCCTGAAGTGAAGTTCATTAAGGAGAAATTAAGCAAGATTTTTACCTCTGGACAAATACATCATCTAATGGGAGATAACAAAAGAATTAATATGAATGCAGAGGACATTTCTGCAGCATTAATTACGAGGGCTATCAGTGTTAAGGCATATGAAAATGACCAAAAAATGGGCTATCTGTTACCAAGTCTGACAACATTACGTGAATGGGCCAGAAATTTTCAATGTCTGCCAGGCATTCTAGATGATGTCATAAAACTTTTATAAGTACAAGCGAAGCATCTATGCTTTTCGAATGCCTGTCTTTGGTGACGTTCGATGAAATGAACGTTGATTTATGTATACGTTATGATCAGAAATTGGACAAAATTCTAGGTCCTCATAGTAATGTTCAAGTTGTAATGACTCGTGGATTAACACAGTCATGGAAAGTGTCAAATGTCTATGATCTTGATAAACCAATGCCTAAAGCTATAATGCACGAAATTATAAATATATTAGAAGATCATGGAATTATGGTTATACCAGTTGTTAATGACATGGGTGGCAAAAATCAAAAGTTACGGAAAGATGTTGGTGTTTGTTTACAGAAGTAATTTTTTACCAATGCTGCAGATAAACAAAGAAGAATTTGGGTGTTTTTTGATTTCCACATCGTCTTAAACTTTTATGAAATCACTTTTTTCGATGAAGATTTTGCACTAAAAGTTGACATCAAAATTAGTAAAGTAACGCTACTTGAGTTTTTAAAAATGGAAAGAAAAGACGAATTGAAGCTGCTTTTTCAGCCAACAGATGAAAATATAAATGTTTCTGGAAGAAATTGACAGAAAGTTCATGGAGCAGCCCAAGTATTCTCAAATACAACATCAGTAGCAATTCGATATTGCTTGAAGAAAGAAAGAGAAGCTGATTTCTTTGAACTAATAAGTAATGGCTATGTTACTTTTAATTCTCATATACTGGGCAAAGTACATACAGGAGCATTTAAATATGCCTTTGGCTTGGATTTTGACAAACAAAATGAAATTCTGGAAAAAATAAAGCGTGAAAATATTTTCATGAAAGTCGGAAACCATATACATCTCTTACCTTTCCAAAAAAGATTTGTGATAGACATTGAATCATTGCGAGGATTGTATCGTGATTTAAGTAAACACAACGTCAAATACGTATTGACGTCACATCTGAATCAGGACTATCTGGAGAATTTTTCCCCCAGGATACATGGACTGAGAGTTTTTAATTTACATCCGTTACCAGTGGATTTTCGGAATAGACTCAGAATTTTAATTTTGTGTAAGAATACAGACAAGCTGCCATTATCATGGCACACATCTGTAGCCGTGGAAAAAAACCAAAGACCACGGTAAAAACTCCATGCTTTCCCATGACGAAGAAGATTTAATGTCAGTCGTCACAAATGAGTTATTCATTAATGTCATTGACAATTCAACATATGAAATGCCAACTTACAGTTTTCTGGAAATTGATGACCCCATTGTCCCAGAAAGTGAAGACAGTCCTTCACTTAAATTGAATGATCTTACACAAGTAATCATTTATTCATTATTGCTTATAATGATCATTATATCGTTTAATGGATTACAACTTTACTTTAGGTTGTTCACGAAACTAGATTTTCCAAAGGACACTCTCAAAAACTTTTCATGGATACATTGCATACAAATGCAAGAAATTCTGTCCCTCGATAGGTAAGTATTTATTGTCCCACTTAAATGAAAATAAGTGAACCCAAGCATATCGATTGGATCCAGTTATTATCCAGAGGAGGGCTTTAATATCCAACAGATGATTTTTTAAAAACCTTAGAGCAACTAGAAATAATTTTTTCCAGTTAGTTTTTCATTATGTAGAATTTCATTCTACGTTTTAGCAGGAATAGATTGAGGAGTAATGAATGAGATTGCATGATGTCTGTATACAGATAATAACCTGTATGCCTTCCGTAAGCCTTCGCTTGTATCGAGTTCCATATCAGAAAGATCTGTCTATAAAACTAATGTGTAGCACAAACCTCATCTATTCCTGGGTTTAGTTTGTATTTGTGTTAAATATTCTATTATTTTAAAGCTTACCACGAGCAAGCCTTTTGCTCGGATTTTAGAGTAATGAAGAATCTGCAAGAAATAATTTGGATTTTAACTAAACTAAATTCCTCCAATTTCTTAACAAAATAATTCGTTTATATGTGCGAGCCTGGACTTTTATTCGAATTCGTCATTTGAATGCAATTACTTGATCTCATGGTGGAAGAAAACAAGGTGTGTGCAATTTGATTCATGCGCATGTCATGACGTCATGTGTGCAATTTGATTCATGGCCATTGTAAAAAGACACGCGGGCTATGTATCGCTCGTATAAATTTAAATACTAAAATGTATTTAATTTTAATTATCATTTTCTGCTACCTACAAGACTTTCCGTAATAGTTAATAATTATTTAAATGTTACCTATGTTGTTTCTAATTGGTTAGGATGGTAAGGACGCGCATATTTTGTAATCCACATGACGTCATGCCTGAAACAGTTCATAAGCTCCACCCCTAACTGAGTAGCTCTGCCTTCATTCAAGATGGCTGCTGTTGGTTGGTCTTCATGTGCGAATGCTTGACTCCAAATCGACTAGAACTCATTCCTTGAATAAGAAACGCGATTTCAAATTCAAAATTGGTTTAGAATTTGTGAAAAAACAAGGTGTGATCAGCGAAAGGCTGTGTTTCTTCTAGTATGTTTTGCCTTTGCTGCTTTTCCAGCTGTTCTTTTTCCTTCTGGAGCCTTGCTTCCTCTTCTCTTGCTCTCTGCTAACGGAGATATTCCTCTTGTTCAAGATTTTGTCTTTCAACTATACATTTCGTAATTTATTCGATTTACATGACATGCACAAGCTTTGACTGCTTGTTTGCCAGGTGATTTTATAGGCAGGGTTCGAGATGGAATGGCATCTCTCTTTATATGTTTTTTCTCATACAAATACCCTAATGTTATCTCTTTTCATTAAATAAATGTAATAACAAAAGTGTTTTCATAGTCGCCGTGTAACGAAATATAATCATTTCCTGTAAAGTGATCAGAACAAACTATCATATGCACCGAAACTTCACTCTTTCACGTCGCAGTTGTAAATTCATAGGAAATCTATGAAATACAACTTTGTTACGTCCTTGTTTATTGGTACATTGTGGCACACAACAATTTTGTGCCATGTTCAATTTTGGATGTGTACTACTGTGCATGAGAGTGTAGGAAAACAGCCAAACGTAAGTAAAAAGATCGCCAGCTCGGTGGCCGACAGTGTTGAGGCATAAGTCTTGCCGCTCTCGTAACCAGAGAGTCGCGGGTTCGAATCCCGCTGAGGGCATGGATGTTTGTGTTTGTCTTTTTCACCATCATCCTTTCATCCCAGACAGCTGATAAAAGGGAAGATGCAGGCTGAAAATCAATCCATCCAAGCAAATAAAGAGCGTGCAATAAAACACATTAGTCTATATTTTAATAAAATTACCTGTATTAGAGCACAATTTATAGACAAGCATAAAAAATATAATCCACTAGAAATCGTTTCGAGAAGCAACCTTCACGAAAGCGTCAAGAGCTTCCAGTTAAATCGGGAGTATTAATTCTCTGAGAGTGTCAGAGGACCCATGAAATGATGTACTATGCCAGACCGCTCAGAAAAAGTGTACATTTACAATCAAGACCGGCCACTTGTAAAATTAAAATTCGAAAAATATAGTAATTTCATCGTTTTATTGTGATAAAATTTATTCGGAAATTATTTCATGCAGTTAAATAATATTCAAGTAATTTTAGAACTGTTATTATGTAAAATCAAATTTATACTTTTTTTTTTGGCAATACACCATCTTGATTGTTTTGTTTTTAGCCAGTCACTTCAATTTCTCCCTCATCGCTTTCCTTTGGATGACATCATCCTCTTTGCTTGAATTCAGCCAATAGGAGGGGATCTTCCTGAGCACGCAACCTTATTCTAATAACCTTGGTTCAAAGGCACCTGGTTTAGTGGAGCCATTATGGTTCATTGGAAATTTCAATGCTAAGATATGTCATGTAATATATCACACATTTTGGAATGATGTGTCATGATTGAATATAGCGTAAAATTAATGATAGTCGAAATTGGTTCAAAGGCACCTGGATTAGTGGAACCATTATGGCTCATTGGGACTTTCAATGCTAACATATAGCATGTAATATATCAAACAATTTGGAATGACGTGTAAGAATTAATATAACGTAAAATTAATTATAGTTGAAATTTTTTCAAAGGCATCTGATCTAGTGAAACCATTTTGGTTATTATTATTTTCAATGCTAACATATGGGATGTAATACACTAAAGAGCGAAACATTACGACCACCTACTCAATATTGCTTTGCGACACCTTTGACTGGCAAAACAGCTGCAACTCGCCTTGGCATGGATGCCACAAGTTCTTGGTAGATGCCTGGACACAGATTGTACTAAATGTCTAAATAGTGGTCGGCAAAGTCGAGATATTACGACATTATGTTTGAGCTCTATTGGATTAAGATCCGGCGAAGTATGTGGCCAGGATGTTAATTGGAATTCATCCTTATGCTCCTGAAACCAATCCAACACAATTCCAGCCTTGTGACATAGGGTGTTTTCCTGGTGGAATATTCCATTTCCAATTGGAAGGAGAGGCGCCATGTAAGGTTGCATCTGGTCCGGAAAGAGCTTCAGATAGCCCGCAGCTTTCATGGTCCATTGTATCACAATAAGTGTCGCAGAGCCGCCCATTAGAACGTCCTTCAAAGCATAATACCACTACTACCAGGCTGTGTAGGGCCTACCATATGGGGGAGGGAGCAACTCTTCACCTGAAGTCAGCATACCCTGATACGATCATCGACGTGATGAGTAAGAAATCGTGATTCATCCAACCATGCAACTCTCTTCCACTTATCCATGGTCCAGCCTCGATGCTCCCGGGCCCACTATAGGCATAGTTGACAATGACGCTTGGTGAACAGAGGCACACGAATGGGACGTCTGCTGCATAGTCCCATATCCAACTGTGTCCGCTGAACTGTGTGTTCCGAAACACTTGCACTTGGACCTGAATTGTATTGGGCTGTCAGCTGAGCCACTGAGTGGCGTTGGTCTTGCTTTAACAAGCGGGACGGTCTCCGACGTCAATTTTCTTTTATGACGCGTGGGCGTCCAACGATTAGCGTCTACTGCTGGTTTCACCTTCATTTATCCACTTTGCATAATACTAACAAAGGCAGATTGTGAATAACCTACCAGTCGTGCAGTTTCAGAGATACTCGTTCCTAGTCTTCGGATCATTACACTCTGCCCTCTATCAAATTGGTTTAGATCAGCAGCCTTTCCCATCACTCGCAAAATTAAGTGTAAGAACATTTCCTGAACTTCTCCAGCAGCAGTTAAATATCAGGTCGTTGAAAATCAAATGTCGGACGGCAGAGGTCATCTTTAATGTCCCTCTAGAAAGGACATCTTCACACGTGCTATTCGAAATAACGTCCATTGCAATCCGAACATTGTTGCGAACGATTTGGCACTTCTGGAGCCCTCTCAGATAGAATCTTTGATCACGGAGTTCAAACTTCAGGAATGCGTTTTCGACGTCTGTTTGGGTTAGGAATGTTTTACTCCAGAGAATATTGTCCTGGCTCTGGAAAAATGGTAGTCGGTAGGAGAGACGTCCGGAGAGTACGGGGTTTGTGGAAGATCCTCGTAGCCCAGAGCCTGTAGCGCCTGATAGTCGTTCGTGCAACGTGCGTACGCGCGTTGTCATGTAGCAGATGGACGCCTTTGCGATGCACAAGTCTAGGTTGTTGCTGACACAGTTTTGTGTGCATACGTTGCAGTTCACGACAATTGGTCGCAGCGGTGATCGTCTCCCACTGCTCAGAAAGCTATAATGCATTACACCACTGATGTTCCACCAAACTGTAACTTTGAGCTTCCTGGGGTGCAACGGGAGTTTAGGGAACAGTTCCTGGAGTCCATCTGTATCCAGCCACTGTGCTGACAGTTTCCTGTTTTCACATAGGAGCTACTTCTCGTCGCAGGTGACAATGCGATCAAGAATCCCCGCTTCTTCAT
Organism: Rhysida immarginata; assembly: GCA_023313115.1. NCBI lineage: Eukaryota > Metazoa > Arthropoda > Chilopoda > Scolopendromorpha > Scolopendridae > Rhysida > Rhysida immarginata. The sequence continues at coordinate 1,168,102 of JAHWFO010083123.1, read as the reverse complement.
GGCGCAAAAGCAATTCCGTACTCAAATCTAAACGATTTACTTCTTGGTTTTCCGTAAGTTCATGTGGGACCCATTTGTCTTGCTTTTTCACCTTGCCGATGGTCCTACGGCGGCTATTGACAGTCGACAATGATGCAGAAGGATCTGCTGCAAGGTCCCGAACAGTTTTTGACGGGTCCTCTTCCATAGATCACTTCAGATAAGCGTCATTCAACACGTTGGGCGGTCTGCCGCGTGACTCATTTGCTAGGTCCGTCACTCCCGCCCGGAATTCTCGGAACCAACGTTGGACAGTACGTTCGTTTATGATGCCTACAGCAAATACCTTACTGATGTTTCGAGAGGCCTTGGATGCAGTGTGATTCAATCTGAACTCGTAATGCATTATCACACGTAATTCGTATGAAGTCATAACTATCTTCGCTTGGGTTCATACGCTATTAAATATCATCGCAGACATGGAAATTTCAGGCAGCTGGTCTCTAATAGGTTTATCTCTGGGAATGTACCACTTTGTTATGGGTACTTGCTACTAAACGTGGAAACCGTGCTGAAGCGTGAAACCCACCTCGAAATCCGACATTTGATATGCAACGATCTGATACTATACCCACTTAATTAAGTGCCCTCCACGTGATCCAAACGAGTTCACCAATGTGGTGACAGCCATAACGTTTTGGCTCTTCGGTATATATCAAACCACTTGGAATGATGTGTAATTAATGAATACAACCTAAAACCAATGATAATTCAAATTGGTTCTAAGATACGTAATTAAATAGTATCAATACGACCCATTAGAAACTTTCAATGTTAACATAGGGCAGTTGAAAACTATTGTCCCATGAATAGTTTAGTTTAGCTTTTCGGTACTTGGTTATGTCATTCCTTAATGGTTTATCAATTACTGTTTCCGCCAATTGATAAATATGGTTCCGCGATAGAACCCATTTTGAAAATAGTCGTAATGGACACAAAGGCACATGCTCTAATGGTAGTCTTATGTCACCCTCTAAAATTTTCAATGATCAGATATAGCAAATAGTATATCAAAGAACTCGAAATTATAAAATAAGAGCGAATAAAACGTTATTATGTACATTTTCTCCCATGCATGCGCAATCGAGTTCATATTCGGAGATCTTGTTGAACACTGGATACGTTCCATATCCTCACTTTGCAGAAACTCCTCCGCTATCAGAATTCTGTGGGGACGTGCTTTATTAACTACGGAAAAGTGCTTTATGCTATCAATGTGGGAAAACGTGTCTGTCTGTCCGTCCGTAACTGTAATTCCTCAAAGGTTATGAAAGATTTTCAAAATACGTTTTCGTCAGTCGATCAATATAGTTCATGACACAAACCAATAACAAAGATGATCGAAATCAGTTCAATGGCACCTGCACAAATTTTCAATGGTAAGAGATAGTAATAGTACATCAAACAGATCGTAACGACGACATGCAAGCGTTTATCAATTATTATTTTCGCCAATTGGTAAATATGTTCCGCGAATGAACCATTTTGAAGATGGTCGCAATCGATACAATGGCACATGCACTAATCGTACCTTTAAAACTCCCTCTAAAATTTTCAATGATAAGTCATAATATATCAAACAACGAGAAATGATAAAATATGGACGTATAAAATGTTATGTACGTATCCCCCATGCATGGTCATATTCGGAAAACTTGCTAGCCATTCGATACACTGCATATCCTCACTTTGTAGAATGTCCTCCACCATCTGAACTCTGTCGGAACATGCATTATTGTCCATGAGAAGAAAATCTGGACCCATTACCTCTGAATCCTCTAACAAGGTCTTCTAGTGAATTTGATTCAGTGGTACATGTTTTAATGATATCGTTATGGTACTATTGGAAATTTTCAATGCTAAAACATTCTATGCAATATATCAAAAGCCTCATAACGACCTGACATGAACGAATATATAAGAGTAATTACAAAGGTTTAAGATAGTTGAATTTTATTCAGTGGTACATATTCTAATGATACAATTATCGTAATTTTGAAAAATTTCAGTGCTAATATATGTTATATATCAAACTACTGGGAATGATATGTGCTGAACGAATATAGAAATGTAACTAAGAAGTTCGAAGATGATCGATATTTCTTCTGGGTACCTGTGCTAATGATACCTGTTTGCTATCATTGGAATTTTTCACTGCTAAGATATAGCATGCAATATATCAAACGACTGGTAATGACCTGTTATGAACGAATTTATAAAAATAATTGCCAAGTTCGAAGATGGTTGAATTTGATTCAGTGGTACATGATCTAATGACACCATTATGGTAAAATTGAAATATTCCAATGTTAAAATATGCGATGTAATAAGTGCATATCAAATAACTTGTAACGACGTGCCATGAACGAATATAAAAGAGTAATTAATAAGTACGGAGATGGTTGAATCTCATTTAGTGATACCGGTGCTAATAATACATTTATAGTACCATTAGAAATATTCAATGCTAACATAGAGCGTGTAAAATATCAAAAAACAAATAAACGACATGGTATAAATGAATATATATGATTAGTTATAAGACTCGTAGATTATCGAATTTGATTCATTAGAACATGATTTAAAGTTTTCAAAAATTTAGGAATTATTTTTCACGTAGTTTTTGTGACAGCGATTAGTTTAGCTTTTCGGTACTTGGTTATGTCATTCCTTAATGGCTTATTCATTATTCATTACTCATAAAACCTCCCTACTCTTTAAGCTGAAACGGAAAACTTTATTAAAGGCTAATACACACTGGTCCGTCAATCCACGGACGGATGACCAACCATGCGATACATAAGTTCAACAAATTAATTCCACAAATTCCACAAACATCACAAATGAGTTCGCTTCAGTGGACGTGCACATTTCAATTCAATTCATATTGGTGCAAAGCTCGCATGTTCTCCTTTATTAAGTACCAAAAGGTGCTTTATGTTATCAGTGTGGGGAAACATGTCTGTCTGTCTGTCTGTCCGTCCGTCCATAACTCCAACTCACCCAAAGCTAGGAAAGATTTTCAAAATCTGTTTTCGTCATTCGATGAATATGGATCTTGGCACGAATCAGTCACAAATTTTTTCTAAATCGGTTCATAGTTAAGTGCACAAATGGTACCTCTATTTTTCCACTTATCAATTTTCAATCGGAAGATATATTCAGTAATATATGAAGAGCAGTATTAGCCCTTTCATCACAAATATCTTTATCAGAAAACTGGAAAACCGCACCATATCGGAATTCCTCTACTTTCCGAGGATCTGGATAAGATACGTTGACGATGTCCTTGCTGTAGTCGCCGCAAACGAGATTCAAAAACTGTGTAATAACCTTAACAACCTGTGTCACAACATCAACTTCACCACCGAAAAAGAAGACAACTGTAGCATCCCCTACTTAGACTCGTTGATAACCAGGAAAAACCAGGAACTAGAGTTCAACATACACCGCAAGATGAATTTTGTGGTCAGTTATATCAGAAGTGATTCTAATCACTGCCAACAACATAAGCTAGCTGCGTTTCGTCACATGTTGTAGAGGGCCTACTCCATTCCCCTGAGTGACAAACAGGAATATTGAAATTAGAAAGATTAAAAACTACGCTAAGCAAAATGGCTTCCAAGAAGGGTTAGTAGACAGCTTAGTTAGAAAGATAAAATGGAAGATAGCCATTGTTGGAATTACGACCCTACTGAACATGAAAAAAACAAAAGGACGTATCATCTTGCCATATAACAAGCACCTCAACAGAGGAATGGCGAAAATCGCCCGTGAATTTGGACTGAAAGCTACATACCGAAGTGCAAACATACTAAGTAGAATACTGGGCAACCCCAAAGACGTGATTCCGGTAGACCTGAGACCCGGAATATATTGACTGCCGTGTGCTAAATGTGAGTCCGTCTACTACGGGCAGTCCCAGAGAGCAGTGAGCACCAGGGTAAAAGAACACCTCATTTGCGTCAAGAATGGGAAATACGGCGTATCAAGTTTCGCAGACCACATTCTGGACCGGAAACAATTATCGGTTTGAGGACTTTGAAATTCTCCATAGCACCAGGGAACCGCACTTACTGAACTTCCTGGAGAGCTACGCGATCAGCCATGAAGAACCGGGAAAACTGTTGAACAGTGATAAAGGCCCTCTTGATCTGTCCCATCTGAAGACTGTTGCCAAACTGTGTAAGTTTCAAACTCGCCCCACTAGCAATAACCACTGTGAGTACTTCCTTATACAATCAATGAAGTACAACCAACTGGTGGCTTCATTACTTGAACCTTTCCATTGGCTAGTTAGTTATTTTGTGTAAATTTCTGTCTTTTTTGTAACGTTTCTTATGTATAGTTAATTTGATTGGCCCGTTGTGCCTAATTAAGTCCTATAATGTTTTCACTCACCATCAGAACAGCTTGTCTCTCTGATCATATATTCCTCTAGATGCTGAAGAAGGATCTGCCGAAATACGTATTCATTCTCTGATCATATATTCCTCTTGGCTGCCGAAATACGTATTGTGCTCAGAATAAATTCGTTATGTGTATTACTGGTTTCTCTGTCTTCTGTTGCTTGGAACTTTCAATGCTAAAATACGCCATGTAATATATCACACAACTTGGAATGATGTGTCATGATTGAATATAACGTAAAATTAATCATAGTTGTAATTTGCTCCAAGGAACCTGGTTTAGCGGAACCACTATGGTTCATTGGAACTTTCAATGCTAAATTATGGCATGTAATATATCAAGCAACTTGAAATGATGTGTCATGAATGAATGTAACGTAAAATTAATGATAGTCGAAATTGGATCAAAGGCACCTGGTTTAGTGGAACCATTATGGTTCATCGGAACTTTCCATGCTAAGAATAAGACATGTAAGATATCAAACACTTGGAATGATGTGTCATAAATGAATACGAGGTAACATTAATGATAATCCAAATCTGTTCAAAGGTACATGGTTTAATGGTATCATTATGGTCCATTAGAAACTTAGAATGTAAACATAAGGCGGCTAAAAATATGGTTCCGCGAATGGTTTAGTTTAATCTTTCGGTACTTTGTTATGTCATTCCTTAATGGTTTATTAAGTATCGAAACTTCTTCAGTTCGTCTGCGAGCTCTATACGCTCTGTCACAACATTTGGTTGAGTATCACCAGCATCACAGCAATCAGGAAAGCAATCGACATCGGAGATGCACGTGCTGGAGAGCAGGATATCAACCAATGAAGCAATCGCGTGGGGAGACATGTTTGTCTGTTTGTCCGTTTTTAACTCTAATTCCTCGAAGGCTATGAAAAATTTGTTTTCGCAATGGGATAAATAGTTAATGCACGAACAAATCACAAAAATGATCAAAGTCGATTCAGTGGCACGTGCATAAATAGTACGTTCATGAACCCACCTAGCAATTTTCAAGGCTAAGATGTAGTAATATATAAAACAAATCGTAATGAGAAGCTATAAGGGTTATTAATTACTAATTTCGCCAATTGATAAATTTGGTTTCGCGGATAAACCAATTTGAAGATGGTCGTAATCTATACAATTGCAGATGCTCTGATAATACCCATATGACACTCGAAATTTTCAATAAGATATAGCATGTAGTACATTAAACAATTCGAAATGATAAAATAAGAGCGAATAAAACGTTATTAAGTAAGTTTTCTCTCATGCAAGCTTAATCGAGTCCATATCCGGAGATCTTGCTGGCCACTCGAAGCGTCTAATATTCTCAATTTCCAGAAAGTCCTCCACCATCAGAACTCTGTCTGGACATGCATTATCGTCCATGAGAATAAAATCTGGTTCCATGGCACCTCTGAATCCTCTAATAAGATTTTCTAGTGAAATTGATTCAGTAGTACATGTTTTAGTGATATCATTATTGTACCATCAAAAATTTCCAGTGTTAGGTTATATTGTGCAATATATCGAGGAACTTGTAAGAGTAGTCATGAACGAATATATAAGATATATAAGAGTACATAATAAGTTAAAACATGTGTCGAATTAGATTCAGGGGTAAGTCTGTTAGTGATCCCATTATGGCATTAGAAATTTCCAATGCAAAGAAATTGCATGTGATATATCAAAAGACTCGCTACGACCTGTCATAAATGAATATATAAGAGTAATTACAAAGTTTGAAGATGGTTGAATTTGATTCGGTGGTACATACTCTAATGACATCATTATCATACTATTGAAAAATTCCACTGCTAAAATATGTCATTATTAAATTAAACACCTTGGAGAAACATATCCTGAACGAATATAGAATAGTAGCTAACAAGTTCGAAGATCAAGCACTGGTTGATACTTCTCATTTTTCAAAGCACAGTGTTTTCTATACAAGAGCCATGCAATGACACATGTCATATTGACGAGATGAAATATTATTCTTGTAGAGACGTGGCGATCCTTGATGTTGGCTCTATACAGCTGAACGAGCATATCATGCAAATCGACACCTCCCATATAAGTGTTGTATTTTACTATGGCGGGGCTTAGGTACATTCACTTGTTCCTTTGCAGCAATTGAACACTGTCTGACATTTTCAATAGGCTGTTGACCTTTATAAGTAGAGATAAGATACATGCCTTATTGTACTACCATTTCAACAGAAAGACATTCATCTCTACTTTGAAATCACAAGAGCCTCGATCATGTTTTTTCAAAGATGTATCTATCTGCAAAGAGCAACCTGCCAATCTATTTTTTCTCAAAGATGATTTGTCAGCCTGCAGCAGAGTATTGTTGCAGTCGACTTCTAGGAAATTGTAATACATCACCGGCTTGTTGTTTTTGTTTGTTAAAGAGATTCTTTTTTTTTCTTGTAAAAATTCTCAGAGCGAGATAGACATACCCTATGCGCTGAGTTGAAAGTTGACCTCCTGTTCGAAAATGGCTAAGTAGAAATTACGTCAAAATGTTCTCGTTATTAATTATCCTTTTAATGTTGTAATTTTATATGTTTTTTTTAATCTTGTGCGACCATGAGTCTACTTCGATATTGGCGAATATCGTCGGATGAGATGTTCGATGCACTGGGAAATGAATTATAGTGGAGCCATGAAAAGACAGCTACACCTATATGCAATCGGAAGTGGAGATTCGAAAATGAAATGCGGCGATAAGCGATCACACAAAGATGGTAATTCAGAAAAGTGAAGAAAACTGGTGAGTGATGAATTTTGTTAAACTGTCCGGCGCTAATTAAAAAAAAAACAGTGTTGAGTTTAATGTGTGATTTGTCCTCCCGCACCTGGCATCTATTAAAATTGAACTGCTTTAAAATTAAATTTTAAATCTATCCATGAACAAGTCGCGAAGCTGCTTTGATCTTTTGTGTACATTACCGTCTTTGTATATGTAAAATTGTATATTAGTATAGCGTATTACAGGATAACCATAGGGGCCCCCTAGAGTAATAGCTGATTGAAATTTTAGATATTGTGTATGTTGTAAGAGATCTTGCGAAATATTGAGCAGGAATAAATGTATTTTAACCGAATATCACAGTGTCAGGCTGTCCCTCATTTTAATTTTGGGTCTCGAACCTTAGCGTCCTTTCACCTCAAAACCTATCGCTAGACGCAGGGGGATTCTAGCATTTATTGCGGGGGTGGGGGGAACGCATCAAATGTCCCAGAATACAGTCGCCATCATTTTCGTTAACGAGAGTGTTATCTTGAATTTCTTTTGTCATGCAGTTTCTGTGTGTCACCACTCCATACACGCACGCTTGCTTTCAGGAGTATGGGGATGAATCCATGTCTCATCGCTGATCAAAACACGTCTTAGGCCAGGTGCGCACTGCGATGGTAAGCAAGTGGCGTGGTGGTTAATTGGCAAGTGGAATTTTTAAAACCTATGCAAACAAATGCAAACATGCACATCAAGGTGGAGTGGCGGTGGTGAAGTGGAATGGAGTGGAATGGAGTCTCCGACATGTTTAATTTTCGAATGGCGTGCCACTTTGCTGGCACTTGACAGTACACATTCGAGTGGGCAAAATGCGAAACAGCGATGTTGTTATGATAAATTTGTATCGTTCTTTTGAAGCACAGGACATAGTATTTCAAGCAATATGCAAAATATTACTTTCTTCATTCAGTAAAAAATTGCATTTATCATTGTTAAACTTAAATCATATCTATATATGTTGTATATTACACATTTTTTGTTTTTTTTTTCTAAAGAGGTTGACTCCATGGACGCTTTTTCCAGCGTTGATTTTGCATATTATTAAGATAAACAATTTGCACAAATAACAAATCATCTTCTTTTGAGGACGATATACTAAGTGACAAGTCGGTGGCACGATATAATACTTGCCACTTCAGTGCGCGTTAAACCACTCTGATACCATTTTGTCACCACTCCACTGCCACATCACATTATTGCCGCGCACCACTTCTTAGCCATGCCACTGCCACACCACCTCAGTGCGTGCCTTGCCTTAGGAAGCTGTAACCTCTCCTGTCATATCGCTGCAGCAGCATGGAACAGATTTCCACCTGGATGGTTTTGTGATTCCCAGAGAGTTATTTAGGGACCCATCTGGCAGAGATGTCGTTGAATTTCAGCTTATCAATGATGATGGTCTCCACACTACCAGTGCTGATGTTCAGTATTGAAGCCTATTCTCAGACATGAATCCGCCTTTTGTCCCTTAGCTCATTTGTTCGTGCGATGGTGCCATCATTGACAGCAGTTGCTGGTCTTGCCTTATGAAGTTTATTACCAGTGGATTCTCGCCTGGATTCCTTCTGATGCAGGATAATGCTCGTCCACACACTGCAGTTGTCACTCAAGTCTTCCTACGTTTGTATGGCATTCAGACCATGAGGTGGCTTGCAATGAGTCCAGACCTAAATATTCTTGAACATCTTTGGGACATGCTAGACAGACGAATTCCACACCACCCTTCAGCTCCAGAAACACTGCAACAGCTCATCCAGGCACTTCCTGAGGAATGGTACCGGCTTCCCCAAGATCACATCCGTCGACTGAAACGGAGCATGCCTCGAAGGTGCATGGAGGTTACTGCAGCCCATGGTAGGCATACACATTATTGAGTGGTGCAAATACTTATTCCTAGAAGAAACAGGGCATTCTCCTCACAACGTCCGAAAGACATTTCACTTTGTTTTAGCAGGGGTCCTGCAGTTTCCTGTTTTTTCTTTGTTTCAGCAAACATTTAGCTCCAAGCAAAGACGGATGATCGAGTCAAACATGACTTGGTGAACTGTCTTTGAAGTCTCTAATGAATTTCAGGTGCTTTCACACCTTCATTGTGGAGAAACTTGATTATTCGTTATTCTACTTTGGTCGACACATCACTATCCGCCATTTTGTTTAAACAAACAATGAAGCGTTTATGGCAAACTGAAACGAAAAAGGAAAATATCTGATAGAGCTAAGAAATAAATAGCCGCTTTGAACCTACAAAGACACTTAATTTATGATCAATAATGGCACATTCAGTGCTGCCAACCACCTAATCGGGGAAAAAACCCCGTCTCTTTGCATTTTTTACTTCATTCATATTTTTTAATTTCTTGCATTGTCTGATTGTAGAACTATTTTTTAAATTATCTTTTATTTCAGTTTCAAGGCAAAAAATTAGCCCCAATGAAACATGAAGAAGTTTCATCTCATCTTGGGTTATGTTCAAAATATTGGCCAGGTAAGTTACATTTTATCCTTACTTCAATTTTCGATTAATAAAGTAATAAGATGTATAGAAACAGTTCATTACCTTACGTACTGTGGAAACCAATTCCTTACAACACAAAGAAAGTCCGCTTTTCCACAAGGATTTTTATTTATTCAACCATGGCTATGCGTATTTTGACTACCAGGCAGTCATCTTTAAGCATGAGAAATTATACAGAGACCAGTTATTTATATAGTTACATAGCCAATAGAAATTAAGAATAAATTTTTATTTTATAATTACATAGCCAATCAGGAAAGTTATGGAGACTATTAACCAAGCCCCACCAAGGGGAAAAATTACTTGGTGACGCTTACTAGACGTGACCAATCAGACAGGTCCATGGGGACTCTATCTAGGTTCATAGCTCATTTGTCGACCTGAGAGCTATTTTCAGTGACTCTAAGAAATTCAAGTGTCTTTCATCCTTCACACAATGCAGGATTTTGTAACTTTTCAGGTCTATATCGTGTCCACATACAGAATGTGCTGGGCAAATCCTCAGCTACCGGGTTTTCCATTTTAGACTTATTTGATGTGTTCCTATCCGGATGGAAATTTTTCTTTTAGTCTGTCCTACGTAACTGCGAGGGCATGAGCCACAATTGAGTTCGTATATTCCTGACTGGTCCTAAGCTGAAATTTTGTCCTTTACCAAACAGAGTAAAAAAATAGTTGCCATGACTTATGTGCCAACCCTCGTATTTGCCATTATATTTGTTTTACTAAATACTCATATGGCATTGAGTAATGAGTTCGAAATACGCATATGCAAATGAAAAAAAATTTTTGTGGGCAAGAAGTGTCGTCATCGGTTTATTATGTTGGTATCCACAGTCATTTCCCGTTTCTCAAACTTCCGTATGTTTTCTATTTCCTCATTCGTCTGTTGCCCTATGCATCATTTGCTTGAATGCTGCCAATTTGTGCAGAAAGGAATGGTTTGAAGAGCGATCAGTATAGGAAGGAACAACGTTGGGCTTTCTATACACGCCAAAGCCTAGCCTATCGTCTTCCCTACAAAGTTGTAGGTCGGGAAAGGGTAACTTGTTATCAACCTCCATCTCCATAGTAAAGGTTATGGAGGGTGATAACCTATCGAGATTATGAAGAAAGTCGTTTAGATCCTGTTTTCTTAGATTAAACACCGCGAACAAATCATCAACGTACCTGTACGAAATGGAGAGAAAATATTTGAACGTTGCTGCTGCCTTGTTTTCTGAAATTCTGAGGAATAGTTCTGCTAAGAAGGGCTAATGCAGCATCTCATAGGGGTGCCATTAGCCATTTTATAGTATTTGCCATCAAATTGTAATAAATTGTTGGAACAACATAATTTCGTGGCAGTCATGATATCTCTAACATTTAAAGTCTAAAATGAAGTAACAGTGTCTCTTCCATTGGAATGCTTAGGAAGAGAGAGGAAATATCAAATGATACCTAAACACTCCCTTCAGGGATGTGAAAATTTGGTAAATTCTCCAGTAATGTGTAACTATTTTTAATAAAGAAATCCTTACTTGGCAGTTTAAGTGTGTGGAATTTACACATCAAAATCTTAGCAATAAGGTATGTAGGAGGGTTAATGTTGTCAATGATTGATCAAAAATGATTGCCCGGTTTGTGGTTTTAGGCAGACAATATAGTCTAGCGTTACTCTGATTACTGGGTATGAGGTTGCAGTTTCTGATATCTTTAAAGAGAGTACTACAGGATTTAATATAGCGCCCAGTTTTTCTAATTAATTGAGGTAGAGGGTCATGGGGAAGTTCCACATAGAGGCCGTCTTTTGATAATTTATGTACACCATTTAGATAATCAATCTTGTCGAGGATGACCAAGTGATTACTTTTATCATCCTTTAGAAAGACAACATCGATTGCTTTAAGTTTTTTAAGAATCTTATTATAAACAGGATATTCCCTGTCATGATTGTCGTTATTTAAGTTTTGTAGAATTTGGGAACGACATAGAATCTATTGATGTTTAGAGACAATGGCATTTAAGAATATTAGAGACGAGAAGTTTAATATCTTCATTTCGATTTGGTATACCAAATTTAAGGCCCTTAAAGAGAAGCTCAGTTTCACTTTGAGAGAATTGCTTGAACGACTTATTAATAACTATCATAGGTTTATCTAATAATAACGGGGGCTGGTTACGAGGAGTGAGGAACTCTAGTTTGCGGTTTATCTTAACGTATTTCCTATCTAATTTATAGCCATTAACATAATACACTTTATCCATGAAAGAGTCAAATAAGGATGGGGGTAACAGAGTACCAAATTTCAGCTGCAGGCTTACAGCTCACACTCTCCTAGTTTGGTAAAATGAGAATTTATGTTAAGTTGAGGTAATGAAACTGGGCATTCAGTTTAGCCTTTTTAAAGAAGAAATCTCTTCCTCTACCAAAATCCATCCTCTTAATAAAACGAGGAATCCCACCCCTACTACGACATTCTATTAGGTAAAAATATTTGTATTAAGTACACTGCTCAAAACATTTAAAGTAACACTTCTATTAAGCAGCATGCAGAAGCAACTACGAATAATATGGACAAAATCGCTGTATGTGATCATTAAAAGAGGATTTATTTAACAATAGAATGCATTAGAAGCAACTGGTGAAGAAACAAAGAAAAAACAGGAAACTGCAGGACCCCTGCCTAAAACAAAGTGAAATGTCTTTCGGACGTTGTGAGGAGAATATCCTGTTTCTTCCAGGGATAAGTTTTTGCACCACTAAGTAATGTTTATGCCTACCATGGGCTGTAGTAACCTCCAATCACCTTCAAGGCATGCTCCATTTCAGTCGACGGATGTGATCTTGGGAAATCCGGTCCCATTCTTCAGGAAGTGCCTGGATGAGCTGTTGCAGTGTTTCTGGAGCTGAAGGTTGGTGTGGAATTCGCCTGTGAAGCATGTCCCAAAGATGTTCAAGGGTATTTAGGTCTGGACTCTTTGCAGGCCACCTCATGGTCTGAATGCCATGCATCCGTAAGAAGGCTTGAGTGACAACTGCAGTGTACGGACGAGCATTATCCTGCATCAGAAGGAATCCAGGCCCCATGCCATGTGCAGCAACAATCACATGTTCTTCCAGAATGTCACGAATGTAAACGTCAGCGGTCATTCGCCCTCGGACGACCACAAGATCCGTTCGATGGTCTATTGAGATGCCAGCCCAAACCATAATGGAACAACATACCATTTGGTCAGTCTCACAAACTGTAGCGTCGGTGTTTCGCTCACCATGTCGTCTCCAGACACGTAGACTGCCATCACAGCGGATCAGGCGGAATCTTGACTCGTCTGTGAAGAGAACATAATGCCAGTGGCGAAGCTGCCAGGTGACATGTTGACTTGCAAACTCTAGTCGCGCCTGTATGTGCTGGCGTGTTAGCCTAGGCACTCGATTTGGTCGTCTGGCTCTCAAGTCAACTTCACATAATGTGTTCTGGATTGTTTGATCTGAAACAACCCCAGTTGACATCTGCAGGTGTTTTCTCAGGTCTCTGGCCGTTGAGGTTCTTCGACGCAGGGCACAAGTCCGCACATAACGATCTTGATTGGCGGTTGTTGAGCGTCAGCGACCTTGTCCAGCACTCCCGGTGTACTGGCCGGTCGCCTGGAATCGTGTCCACAGTCGGAAAATAACGGAATAGGATACATTGAGGGCATTTTCCATAGTCCGAACTGATTGACCCGTTTGAGCAATGTTACGGCTCTCGCAGCTTCTACTGCTTCAAGATGCCTTCGTGGCATGTGAGAGCACTAACAACAATGTTCCAGGAATGCCTTCACCTTCTAATGTTCGACTGTTATCGTCAAGCAAAGAGTGTACTGGCATGAAACCACTTTGTTTTCCGGGGGGTTATATTGCTATGCAAATTTCTCAGAACATCTGGCAGCAAAATGTGTTGGCTTCAACCATTTCCTATGACGAAGATAGTAGATTTCATGTTGCTAAAAAGAATTATTTACGCTCTCTGTAGGGGATTCTACAAGTGTTCCTTTAATTGTTTTGAGCAGTGTACAACTAAAATTCTTATATAAACTGGGTATAATACTTTATATATTGAATTTGAGAGAAAATAATTTTTAAAGTTAAAAAAGAATATTTGATTTAATAAGTCAGATTCTAAGGTTTAGCCTAAAAAACTTATTCTTAAGGGAAGTAAAACTAAGGGAAGTATAGATAGCCAGTGAAGCCATAATAGTATAGAAACAATTCATTACCTTGCGTATTGCGGATGCGAATTGTCCTTTTCCAGCTAACTCCTCCCACCAGCATTAGGCGCCATCTGTTATCAGATATCCTCTGAAAATGGCGGACGTAGATAGGATCATGCTATGTGCTCAACAATGTACAATATTGTACTTTACAAATTCTTTAGAAAAGTTACAAAATTTCAAATTGGAAAATGCTTTTGAGTTTTTAGAAAGTAATAGCATACATAGTAGAAGGTGTAAAGAACAAGGCTTCAGATTCTTTTGTAGCAGTTTTATTCACAACATTTTATTAACAGCTCAAACAGTTAGGCTAGTAATTTAGTCAGCTCAAATACACTGATTGGAAGACACTAATTGGACACCTCGCACAGTGTGTTTCCTTGCTTTTATTGATAACAGCTAATATCCTGTCGCCCCCCCCCCCCTTCTGGCTGCAATCACGGCGGCCACTCTTCGGGCATGCTTTCCACAAGAGTACGCATGACTCCCACAGAAATCTCTCGCCAAATGTCCCGTACAGCCGTCCACAGTTCAGGTAATGTTTTGGGGAGTGGTCTACTACCCCCCAACTGCCCCTTGACTTCATCCCACAGATGTTCGATGTGATTCAGGTCAGGGCTCTGCCAACACGACTTATGTTAAGAATAGTTTTTTTTTTCTCGTTGCTCTCTCAGATGTCTTTAAAAACGTATTAAATTCCGTGCATAAATGCAATGGAAAAAAGAAAAAAAGGAAAAAAGAAAAGGGAGGGGACAGTGAAAAAAAAGAGGGGCTGGCCACTGCATTTGTTCAACATTATTATCGGCATACCATTGCAGGGTATGAGCTGCAACATGTGGCCTGGCATTGTCGTCTTGGTACAGGCATGGCTCTAGACCATAGGTTTGCCAAAGGGTTGGGAGAACGGAATTGTCCAGGATGGTAGTGTAGTCCGTAGCCCTTACGGTGCCTTCCACCTTCACTACCGGGTCTATGCCATACCATGAAAAACAGCCCCACACCATAATTCCTCCTTGGTCGAACTTCACTGTTGGGATGATACACTCAGGAAGGAGCTGTTCTACAGATAAGGTTAGGTACCATTGATTCATCTATGCTAAGCTTTTTGTGAAAAATTCCAAATTGGCGTACATTCTTTGATAGCTCATCATATATGTGTGAAAATTTCCCAAGTTTGTCATTACGTTGCAAATTTGTCTTATCCATTAGATGAAAATATCTCTTCAGTTGTGTGAAACTTCCTCTGCTCATAACTGTAGATACTATAGCAATACAAGTATCATCAGCTGTGCTCCAATAAAGATCTTCTTTAGGAACAATATGGTAGCCACTTAGTAAAAGAAGTCCAAAAAATTGACCAATATCATTTCCATTACTTCCAAATTCTTACCTTTTTGAAGTGCATAAAGTTTTATCATCTTGCAAGATATTCTAAATATTCGAATGGCAACATTTTGGAAAATAACTCAAAGCAGCTCAAATCTTCTAATTAGGGAAAATCTTCTTTCAAAGGAATCATGCTTTCGAAAGTTAGCTTACGTTCAAAATTCTGCTTTTTTTCCATTTTGGCAAATTATCTTTTTTTGCTTTCTTTGAAGTGTTCTGAAGTAAAGATGTCTCAGTATTTGTTTTAGATGATGATGCACGAGTTTGTGTCTGGTCGAAATCATCGTTTTCTTCAGGGAGGTCATTGTTTCTTATGACATCGATTCTTCCACATACATCACTTGGGAAAATTTCTTCAAGTTCATCATCATTTATATGTTCTTCCTCAGTTACATTGCCATCCTCATCAGGTGGTAAAATACAAAATACTGGATCAGATACTTCATCATCCGGAAGTGTTTGTAGAAAATCTACTGCAGATTCTAATGTTAGGAATCGTTTAGACATACATTGGCAACAAAATTGGCAACATACATTGAATTCTAGCCTATGATTTCACTGAATAAATTTTTATAATAATAATAATACAGTCAATTGGTGAATTTACCTGAGAGCACTTTCAAACACTGCAGAATGAAAGAAGACAAATTAGCTTACTTTTGTTTTATACTGTTTTTATTTTAACATTTATTGCTCAAAGATGTGACTTTTTGTATTCCAAAATTTTTTCTAGCTATTCTGAAATTCGGTATTGAAACATACTGGCAGAAGCCAATGTTCCCAAATGGGAACACTAAAGAATAAACTGCTGCAGCTTGATAATTATTTAGCATATTTCTATTATCTAGACATGAATCGTTAGAGGAATACCTTTCGATTAAAATTATCCAGAAAAACAATTTTAAAATATGGTATTGAATATCTATAAAGTAATCACTACACGCATGTAAAATTTTTTAAAAAGTTATATGTTAAAAAATTTATTCTGAAGATATTACATTATGGGAGTTCAAAAAATTATGTAAATTAGTAATATACTTTGATAAATGATCAAAAAATTTTTGCAATTGAAAGATAAAATAGATTAAACAAAAAAAATGTTTTAACCTATGTACCCAAAAGGGTACATTGGCAAATAAAAGGTTAACTAAGTAATTCTAAGACAGACTATAAAACTTCACAACATTAGTGATTAAAATTAAAGTTAAATAAATATCTAAGGATTGACTTTTAGATCAGTATAGTGGATTTAAGTTATCTCTTAAACAACATTTAAAATGTACATTGCATTGTGTGATTTTTTCTTAAAAGAGCTCAAGCAATATTACAGGAAAACATCTTAATTAATCATTAATAGATTGTATGCATTAAACTTTGCAGATAAGAAAACTAGACAACATGATATAAAATAAAATGTTTATTTTCATTTGCAAAGAAAGTTCTCAAAGAAATAATATGCCTTAAATACAACAAGTTTGGTGTTCCCTTATTCATAGAAAAGAGAGAAGTAATACCCAAGGATATAAAATTAATTTAAAGAAGTTTAAAAACAACATTTTAACTTTCTTAAATCCCCCGAAAGTCTCAAAGATAAACAATTGTGAATGTCATAGAACATTATTGTAGCACTAGAAAGAGAACCCAGAAAGGATATTATTCAAAATCTCACAATGATCAAGAATAAAGTCTACAAGTAAGCATTTGCAATCTCTAACAACTCAGTATTAAAAAATGAATAACAGAAGCAAAAAAGAAATAGATTTAATAGGCTGGGGCTCAGACTAGCCATATTAAATCACAGAAGAAAATGCTGGAAAACAATTCTGACCAGCAGAGACAAAATAACATAGGTAGTCTTAAGAAATTATTCGCAAGAAATTGGCTTGGAAAAAATTAAAATTGCTTGAAGACTATATGTCATCTGAATCAAGCAAATAAGAAATAAATAGTAACAAATTGTTTGGACTACTCCCCTACCACTACATAAACAAGCACAGGGGGCAAAAATTAATTAAAAGAAAACCCCCTTACAATTAATTAAAATAAATTTCAAGTTACGGTTTGCCAATGGAAGAATAGAAAAAAATTACATGAATAAAAAAAATCAAATTAATTTAAAAAGGTTAAAGTGTCTAAATAGATCATTATCCTTGCCCCAAACGGGTTAAAATAGCATGTTAGAGCATTGAGTTACAAGGTAACAATGCTGATAAACAATATTTGTTGATTACTCCTGGAGAAGAGATAGTTTGGCAAGGCCTACAAAATCTGAATCATAGTTTATTAATGCATGTCCATCTTGACATTAGCTAAACTAAGAAAGAAAAATCTTACATACACTGTGATCAGAGAAATATAAAGAACAAGCAACTATTATTTTAGAAGAATCATACAGAGTTGAAGGAAGAGGAAAACTGAACTGGCCAAAGCTGGTGGACTTTCCACATGGCTGGCTAGAACAGCTGCTGGAACTGGAGCCGATGTTATGGTTCCAGAGGAGCACCCTTAGATCTTAAAACAGGCAGGCTGCCCAGGCACAAGGCTGTAGGAGTATGGGCAGCCCACCACCTATGTAAATGACTCAAAAGGAGGCTCGTCTGCCCACCGGTGGGTCATTGATGTCGAGGAGAAAGATGAAGAGGTACAAGATGTTATTCATGTCCTTTTCGATGACCTTACAGAGACGCTGAGATAATAAATAACGAGGAAGGAGGATCAGATGTCTTTCGTCTACAGGAACGAGCATGTCCCGAAGAGGAAGAGGGGCTGCGATGGTGATGGTATGCGCAGCAGTCTCTTTCAGAAGAAGAAGACACAGGAATCCCGTCCCTCTTGCTGTGGTGACGTCGGGCCTTTTTCTTGCAAGGACTCTTAGTCATCGCAAGAAGATCCCGCTGAGCAGACGCTGATGGATTTGAGGTCCCAGCAGAGGAAGAAATTTTATCAGGTGCAGGCGCACAGATGATTCGCAGAGGCTGTGATTCCGATGAAAGCGGGGGTGGAGGAAGAGATGGAAACTCCTCCACAGCAAATAGCTACTTTGAGCACAACGAACCCTCTACAATGACTTCTGCAGAGAGACACTCCTCCAACATCGGGGAAACACAAGGCGAAGGAGGAGGAGAAGCATCAGTCTCACAAACCACACAAGGCTGAGAAGGGGGAGGTGGCATTTCCCTTCCAGGAGTCCTAGGAAGAGGCATTGATCATTGCCTCTTCAATTTCCTCAGTGAAGGGAATGGCGTGGTTGCTCTGCTTGGCTCTGGTGACTTGGCCAGAGAAGTCATCTTTGCTGGTTGCTGGGATGACATTCCTCAAGGCGGTGTCGTTGGGGCTGTTGATAGAGCAACTGACCTCTCCTGCCACTGGTGGAATTTGTGCATGGACTTGTGGCAGTATTCATATTTCCTAAGGAGAGGACAGTCTTTCCTAACATGAGAAGTCTTTTTTTGCTGTACCAGCAGCACTGCCTCTGTCCCTTGTAAGACATGGAAATGCATTCTCTGCACATAACATCATATTCAGGAATGTCTCTATGGAGACCCATGTAGACTACGATGTAACGTGTCATCTGAGGAGGAGAATCTGGGTGCTGGGGATATGTCATTCTACGCACCGCCCTGTAGTCCGACATGTAGTCTCGGAGATACTTTTCAGCCATCAGTGGTGATGCGCCCCAGACGAGAACTGGAAGGTATCCGGGTTCAGCCTAAATCAGGTGGATGGTGGTTTGCCCAGCCCTGATGAAGTCAGCAGCCACTATGCAGTCTGCCATATTCTGTTGCCTGCAGAGCATCCTCGACCATGTGTTCCATGGGGACAATAAAAAGATAGAAATAGGGAAAAGAAAGGAAGGCCTCCCCCAGGAGACACCATGGTGGGAGGACGCTATTACTCTAAACACTCAATCAAAGAAGTGTTCAAACAGTGGAGCGGGAGAGTAGTGAAGATTTCCTGTCCAGCAGTTGAATTTAAACTTTTGAAGCAACAATGTGATGGTACATGGCTAGCACGTGATGACAATAGGCAGTCACTTGTTAGCAGCTGTTAAATAAAAGAACAGCTGAAAAATATCTTCAACAAATGAATATGAAATTATCATTGTTAATGAATTTAAAGGAATTCTAAATTGCCATTAAAAAGTACAATTCCTCAAAGGAAAATTAAACAACATATTTTCGAAAGAAAATAGTTAAACCAAAAAATATATGTACATAGATATACATATACAGGTAAGTAGGGCCCTTAACTAAACACAGCTGTACAATTGAAATAAATCTATTTACTAGAAAAAGGTGTATACACGAAACAGAAGTAATAAAACGAACTATATAAAGTTCAGATTGCAAAAGAAAATCATTAAGAAGCATTAAAATCCTAATGAAAAACACAATAATAAATAAAGTTTTTCTTAATATCTAATGAAGAGTCTAAAAGTTGAGAAAAAGCATTTAAATACTTATTTCTCAAGCATAAGATAACAAATCTTTGTTCAAAAGGTGCTTGAACAAGTGAATAAATTGGAAATGAGTTAAAGTCTTTTAAAATTATGAAAGGGTTTAGGAAATTTTAATTAATCAGGGCCTCATTGTAAATAAAAATTAGTCAAGGCAACTAAAAATTAATCAGGAAATCACTGAAAAATGAAGAATTAGTCCTTAACAGGGTGTTGTGAATTAGAAGGGGTATTATGAATTAATCAGGGTATTATGAATTAGTCAGCCGACTTATGATCAAAAAAAAAAAATTCCTAAAGAAATTCAGTAATGCGATGGGGGGAAAATTTGAACATCACAATTTAAATGGATCACCATTTAAACTAATAAATGATCATCAGCCAATCTGGTGGTTATTTTCTTTAAAAGACGCAACCAGTTGAGTCACCAGGTGGAGCCAAAGTGTACAATCTTTTCAATTTGAGTTAAGTCACAAACCATGTATTAAACACCAAAATGCTGATAGAATATCTAGAGTCCCCATTTCCACAGTGTCTGAGTATGTGCTTATAGTTTCGGGTGACAAAATTGGTCCTTACAACAAAAAGATTTGATTTGGAAGGAGAATATTGAGCACTTAAAAAACAAATCGGAACAACCCCCCTCCAAACATTGGCCAGACAAAATAAAAAAATTTCTTTTTAGACAAAGATAACCTTTATATCATGTCAGAAGATCTCAGGATAACAAGGAAACCTGGGAGCAATTAGTAGTCCCTAATAGTAGTCCAGATTAAATGAGTCCTATTTGTTTTCCACCATCCTCCCACATCTGGACATTTAAGACAAAAAGAATGCGTAAGAAATTAGTCAAACTGTTGTGTTGGCCTAGAATGAGGCAAGATATAAAGAAGTATTGCGCAGAGTGCGATAGTTGCCAGTGAAGGTCAACTCAAGAGAAACGTAGAGAGCAACCTTTAATGGATTTTCCATCCGCAAAACATCCATTTTATCGCATAAGTTTGAACGTCCTAGGTCCTCTTTCTGTTTCTAATTCAGGAAATAAATAGAATATGATGATTATAGATTATTTTAGTTGCTTTGTGGAAGCTTCCAATGTCTGACCAGAAAGCAGAAACAATTGCTAAGAAGCTTGTTGAGATCATATTATTCTCATGAAAAGATATCTGCTCACATGTAGGCATACGGAAATTACTAACACCAGCATTTCATCCATCCAGGAATGAATTGCTCAGAAGGATGAATAGAACACTGATCGTAGCACTGAAACATTATGTGGATCGCAGTCAGCAGGACTCTTGGATCCCATATGTAGTTTTCAGTTATAATACCACACTTCATTCTTCCATATGAGAGAGTCCTGTCATGCTATTCTTTGTTAGAGATCCAGTCT
Organism: Rhysida immarginata; assembly: GCA_023313115.1. Lineage (NCBI taxonomy): Eukaryota > Metazoa > Arthropoda > Chilopoda > Scolopendromorpha > Scolopendridae > Rhysida > Rhysida immarginata. The sequence goes on along the minus strand of JAHWFO010083123.1, from coordinate 1,146,859 downwards.
TACCCTTTGATGTTTTATTAACACCAAGGAGGACGTATTATGGCATTGAAAATAACTATAGCAGCGAGGTCAAAGCGAAGCTTAGACATGAATTTGAAGTTGCCAAAAAGTTTAGTGCTGAGCAAGCTGCTAAGCGAAAACAGTCCCATGACAAAAGGCACAAGCCATATTCATTTAAAGTAGATGAACTGGTTTATTTGGCCATTCCTCAAATCAAGAAAGGTTTGACCAAGAAACTACACGCAAATTTCGATGGTCCATACCAAATAATTGGGCAAATGAGCCCTGCCAACTTTATCATTCAGCATTTAGAAAGTGGCAAGAAAAAATTAGTACCTGTCTATAGGCTGCGTCCAAAATTGGCAACCATTCAGGAGAATCAGAGCGGAGGAAACAAACTGAATTGCACTCTCTTAGGGAACCCGAGCAAGATGCTCCAGCCTCCTCTCAGACGATTTATTCACAGGAAGATTTTGTTATACAATTGCGTGAAATGCACAGCAAAGACGCGAAATTTATCCACCCGTTTTACCATGTGCACACCCAGTAGTTGCATGCGAAGGACAGGAGCCAAGACTGCCAATTGAACAGCCAGCACATCCTGCAATTATGAGGGAAAAATAAAAAAGACAACCACCAGTCGAACCTCTCGTTCGAGCAGAAAGAAGAAAAGTAGTGCAATCTGAAAATCCAACTTACCTACTATAAAGTTTGGGCCCTGCTGCGGCCCTACCTTGTCTTTTAACATTGCCCCGAGATCATAGATCAATGGCAGAAATAATGCCTGAACATGTTGACAATGAGCGTGAAATGCCGGCTGAAGAACGTCAAGACTATGCAGTGGATGTTATCTGCGAAAATAGAATGGCGATGAACAATTTCAATTATTTCGAAACCATGAACATCTCAGCTAGAGAGGAGATACCACAGGCAGCCTTTACCAATGATAACAAGGTGCTGACTGATCTTATTGACAAGCGCCACGGCCTATAGATGTCGCCACCATGGCAAGTAATGCCGCTGAAAGGGTGATCAACAAATACTCATTTTGTTCTCACATGTTTCATCACGTGCTTCTTATTCCTGTGGTGGCAGCACATTCCCTAGTCACAGGCTCCACTCCATTGTTAATCACCCTTCTACAGTTTGCAAAATAATTCTGCTAGATATCACCTCACACCTTGATGCTTATCAATAAGGATAATGAAATGTTTAATGTCAAATCAGTTTTAAAGCTTTGGCTTGTGTGTAGGCTGGCTTATAATTTCCTCGATTCCATGTCACTAACAAGTTACGACTTAAAATTATTATTTACGGAACCCCCAAACCCTTTTATTGATTACTTATTTGTTCTTTAGTGCTGAAGTAATCTTACATTCCATTTAAAATTTTAAGATTACAAATTTTAAATTAACCTTGTCACATTATTCTAAGATTCCAAAGATCTTGTAAATCAAATTTGTCTCTATTAGTAGTTATTAAATATGCTAATTAAATCTACTAATTGAAAAATCTAATAATAATTGAGAAAGTATTCCTTACCTGCATTGTACTAAGAAAACTAGCATAAAGAAAAGTTTCAATGATAGAAAAACACTTATGATATTCTATTCTAAGGATTTTAAGTTGGCATATAATTTATTTGTTATAATCAAGAATAGCCATTGTTGTAAAAAAATTGGTGAAAAAAATTTTTTTCATTCCCTGAATACCTTAGTACAGGCAAGAAAATGAAAAACATTTAGATCTATTCTAGTTGACACAACAGGCAAGGTGTCTAACAAAACGATTTCGTAAATTCCCTAAACTAATCCCAGTTACAAAAATATTCCCTGACTTTTCCTGGATGCTAGTCACCCTGAACTTGATTCAAAAACTTTAAAAAGGCATTAATATATTCATAAGACCTAATACTTATAAACTGTTGTGGAAAGCTTTAATTGAAAGTCCTAGTTATTGTTACTTATTTACATTTTTCTGGTTGTTAGGTTGTAACCTAGTTAAGATTTTTTTTTCTGAATTTGTTTCATTGGATTATATAGATTGAAAAACAAATTAAACATAACAAACATGAATGGTGTTCTAGTTTTCTGAATAGTTAACTAAGAGCTATTTAATTATAATAGAGTAGAGCAAAAGTAGATAATCTATAAAAGACATTTGATTTTCATGCACTTTTGATAATGTAGCCCTAAATTCATTCTAATTTGTTTTTCTAAGATTTAATTGAACAGCATCCACATTTATTTTATATGATGAACTTATTAAATGAATAATCCCTGAATTAATTTCCAAATTACATTATTTAGAGCCTAAGTAAAAAATATTTTAATACTAAAGCAGTTCATAGCCTTTGTGAGATGCTTTTGAATGAAGAGTTAGGAAGTGGGTACACTTATCCATCAGTATATCTAATTTATTAAATAATGCATTCAAACTTATTTAATCTCTTGTTAGAATTTATTTTTTTATTGACTAGTCATAATCAGATTTATGTAATGTAAAGCTTTCATTCAAAAGTATCACTAAAACTATAAAGCAAGGATTAATTTATTTATGGATTAATTGAAATTTTAGTACTTTATTTAGGCTGGTAAAATATTAAAATTCCATTCCTATTCTTAACATTATTGATAGAAGGGATAAAGCTATCTTGTTGTGAACACCAAATGCATTTTGTCTAATAAGGGGTTTCTTAAAATCATCTTATATTTCACGTTATATTGTATGTTGTTAATTATTCAAAGAACGTCAATTTTACAATACACTATTTTATTCATTTGAAATTAGTCGACTTATGTCCTTTTGGCCATCTTTAGATTTGTTACAACTGATTTTTAGATTTCTCACAATATAAGCATTTTAATTTTGAACAATATTTATTTATTCATTCTTAATGTTTTTCCTGTTAGATTGTTTTCTTTTGAGATTTAATGATAGTTTTTCCTAAATATTTTTCTATATTTTATTTTATATTTTTTAATTTATGAGTATATATGATATTGTCTTATATTAAATTTTAATTATATATTTCTTTTAATCTTTTGTTTTTGTTTATTATTTCTTTTATTTTCTCTTCTTTTAGTAATTGGTTGAAAATAAATTGCTGTCTACTATTTCCATATTATTTAAAAGTTCTTGTGGACAATACTTCTTTAACAGTACATTAACATTAACGTTCTGTCATTACTTATTCCTATTATACACTACATGCGATGACATAACACACATGACTATTGAACATTGTTTTCTATCAAGATTTTTACCTATTAATTGTGTGATGTTACAAAAATTATATTTTTTTTACATCACATGTTTTACGTTTTAAAACATTAATAAACTTGGTAAATTGAGAAAACCAGTTTTTAATGTATCATTTTTCTTGGCTTGTTGATCTTATTGTAAGGTTATATCCTTTATTCTATCTGTATTTTTGAGTAATTTTTATATAATATTTCTTGTAATTTGTCAGTTTAGAAGACCAGTAGAGTTTATCAACAATGCTCATATGATACATTGATTGTTGTCATTACTTTAAAAGTTGTTCTCTTTTTTTACATAATTATGCTCTGAAGAGTGCAACTCTATTGTTGCCGCGTGCTAGCCGTGTGCTTCTGGACTGTCGCCCAAAGAGTATAAATTCATCAGCCTTTAAAAATTTTTCAATACTCACTACCTTTCTGCCCAGCTATGATGCTAGAATGAGGCTCCTCCATCTTCTTTAGCCACTACAGCGTTCAACCTTCACTCCGATGATTGTCTAAATACTTCTTCAAAGATAACTCTTTGACATCATTTTCTTCTAAGTTGCAGGATACGTAAGCCTTTTCCCATTTACATCCTCTTCGTCCACTTCTGTTGAGATGGACATTTCCTATTATAAACTGTGATTCAGATTGGTCTGGCTTCCCCAGGTAATCTCTTCTCCGCATGTAATCTTCATCAACCATTTACTATGTAATGTTAATTTCTAGTGATCTGTAGATCGCTTATCAAGCCCCATTGGGACTTAAAATTAAAACTTTAATCTGGACAGTTAACCTTTCTAAATTTAAAAACAAAATTTTCCTTTATGTAATTTTTCTCATCTTATCTCCACTTACGAACCATAATGTAATTCTAAATTATCTTTCAACAACTTTTTGAAGGAGTTTTTTATTTTATTTAATTTTGGTCCCATTTTGCATCTAAGGAAATCGCTGAGTAGAGTAGTCAATTTTTTTTGTCACTTTTATTTTCTACTTTCCCTTTTTCCAATTTCTTTATGGAAAATAGTAAGGGATTTTACAATCCTACTTTTGATTTATTGTCAAATTTGACAACTGTAGGTGAATCACTTATGGTTCAACCGCATGTGTTTCCGGGAACGCCTAGAACCCAAGTATGCCCAAGTCATCATCCGGAATAAATCCACCGCCGCCCAAGCTGCACGGACCGCCGCCGTAAGGTCCTGGGTAATCCATACGACCACCACCTTAGTTTTTAAGAAACATTGTCTCAACCAAGAGGTTTTCCGTCTGCACCTCCACTTGTCATCCATAATTCCACCTGATATTCTGATGCCTCTCATCGAGGAAGATGAAGTTAGACTGCAATCCTTCAAAGAACATAAGTTCTTAACCCTGTGTAAGAAGCTAGACGACCTCCGACGCCCGCCTCCAATACGCCCACGTCCTCCTGAAGGTAATTTTGTCTTCCACGCTAATGTCGTGAACCTAACTTCAATCCAGCTGTCCGACAACGAGCAACGACTCCTTGACAAAGGCCTCTAACATGTTGTCTATAAGAAGCCAACACAATCCGATTTACACGATGTCATCACAGATGTTGAACATGCCATCAGTCTACTCCCCCAGACCGACCGTTCTCCTGCACGAGCCCTCGCAGGACATCTCATACACAAATCCTTCATAGAAGCGTCCGCGTCTAGACCACCCCATGAACTTCTCACCGATGCTGCTGCTTCCACCACCTTGAAAACGAAATTACAAGATTCCGATGCCCTCGTCGTCAAGGCCGATAAAAGTAATGTGTCGGTCATCATTGACCGTTCTACTTATATAGATAAAGTCAATGATTTCATCGCCGCCACCGCCAAAACAATTTTGTCACCCTCCCTTCCGACCCCACCTCTAAGTATCACAAATCCATTATTTCCGTCGTCAACAAATCCCCACGCTTCAGATACCTCCAACGCCTCATCCTACCTAACCCTCGCCCACCCAGCCTTAACGCCCTAGTCAAGATCCATATACCTAACATGCCTATATGCCCCATCATTAACTATTCCCCACCTCCTGCCCACCTCGTTGCCAAATCCCTTCCTCTTTAACTTGAAAATCCTCCCTAATACTTATAATGTACGCAATTACCTAACCCTCACTAAGTCCCTTTCTTCCATCCACACTGATGAGCACCTCTCCCTTATGTCCCTTGACATCACCAACTTATACACTAACATCCCTGTCACCCCACCCTTTCTATACTACAGCATCTGTTAGTTGCTGCGTCTTTCCCTAAACCCGATACTATTGACCTACTAGCTATCCTCTCTGTAATTTCTTCGCAGAACTATTTCTCCTTTAACAACTCCTACTATTCCCAACCCACAGGGCTAGGAATGGGATTCCTGCTCAGCAGTTTTCTGTCTGAGGTATTCCTACAGCACCTGGAATTACCCCCTCCTTAATAATCCCTCTATCATAGCGTATTTCCGATATGTCGATGATCCTCATCCTCTTTGACTCCCGATCCACTACCCCCAATAATATTGTTAACACTTTTAACTCCTTTTCCCCACATATCCAATTTACTTTTGAACTAGAAACTAACCGATCCATCCCTTTCCTCGATATCCTCATTACCGCAACCCCCACACTAACCGCCTTTCCTTTTCCGTCTTCCGTAAACCGACCACATCCTCCAACTTAATACACCATTCCTCCTCACACCCCCCACCCACAAACAAGCCTCATTAAGATTCCTAATTGACCGTGCCCTGAAGCTCCCCCTCAGCCCCCTATCCAGATCATCCGAACTCTGCATAATCTGGAACCTCGTCCATGCCAATGGATATTCGACCTCCATGTTCTCCCGTATTCTTCACCGCCGCAGATGGGCCCACTTCTCCCCCTCCTCTCTTGTTTCGCCCCTTCCCAAGAAATGGACGTCCTTATTGTATCTGGGCCCTAATTTCTCCCAGCTCTCTAACTTCCTGTTGTCCCTCGGCCTTCGAATATCTTTTCGCACTCCTACACCATCAGCCCGCATCCTGAACCCACCCGCCGCCGTCACCACTGACAGATATTCCCAATCCGGAGTTTACCGCCTGAATTGTGCGTTTTGCGACAAATTCTATGTAGGATTATCGACCCGCAATTTTGCAGTAAGATTCAAAGAACACATTGACTCATATAGAAAACGAGATCGTATTTCCCACTATGCAAAGCACCTCGAAGAATCCAGACACGCTTTAAAGACACAAGAAGATGTTATGTCTGTGTTACATATCTGCAATAGACCAGAAAAAACTGCTACCCTCGAAGCGATCAAAATATTCAAGGCCAAGAAGTTCTCCCCCCACCTGCTTCTCAATTGTCAAACAGACTTTAATGTGTATGCAATACTTAACTCTTTATCTGATCTAATATGATTCCTTTTTTCTCGGTTTCTTTATTATGGTTTATGTTTTCTTTTGCATTTTGTTATTTCTTGCCTGTTTATCTTATTTTCTGTAAATCCTCTTGTCCTCATACAACCAAATAAGTTCTCTTTTCGGTCCGCATATACACGCACTATCCCTTTTTATATTTTCTTTTTGTATAATTTATAAAAATTAAGGTTTACACTCCTTTTATTTTATTGGCATTATAATTCAAAAATCTGTGCTTATTCTATTTATCTTATTGGCAATTATTTCCTCTTCAATTCTTTTGTATCCTATTGGTTCATGTATTTGCATAATTTGTACCACTGTTCTGTATATAAAGGCTTGCATGCCTCTTGCTGTATATATCCTTGACAAAGCCGGGAATAAATGGCGAAACTAGTTGGAACTCCTGATGTCCCTCTGTTATACTGTAAGGCCACCATCTGTTTAATGTTGAATCACATAATTTATTTACTATTTTATTTTGCAATTTTATGCAGCTAACTGAGTCCTGGCTTTATTCAGCTTTAAATATATATTTTCCCATTTTATTGTGGTGGTTACACAATTGCTCTCAGAATTTTAGATGTGCATTTCAATTGCATGTTGCTCAAGGTTACTTGGCAATTTTGATGTTGCTATATTAAAGTAAAATGGTTTAGCAATTTTTTTTCTGATTCACATACTATTGTGCTTTCTTTCTGTAACTTACTTACATTAGTCTTATGGGGATAAATATTTATAAATATGTTTCTTATGAAGGATTTCTCTTCAAGATACTAAAGAATAAAATTTAATTCTTTTACCATGCCTGTTGTCCATGTTTTCTTGTCTGAAAACGCACTTTAACTGCATGCAACTTTAACTAGCTTAGTTTTATCACAAAAAATTTTTTTCCTAGCTTTTATATCTTAAAAAAAACACAATTGCAATGTAAATCTAAATGATTTTAGGTTTTAAAATCCACTATACAGTGTTTGGTGATATCTCTTTCTTAATTTTAATCTCACTCATGTTGTGAGAATAGTTGTTTTACTTGGTTAAATTTATAATTCTTGCACTTAAATCAAAGAATTTAGCTGATTTTAGTAGTTTCTTTCTGATGCTTTAAAAATATCAAATTTAAGCTAAGTTTTCAAAAGTTAACATTAAAAGTCAATAAAGATTATTAGTATGAATAGTTACATTTGGTGCCGTGAGCAGGATCAGAATCAGTTTAGATACAATTAGAATCAATTTATTTTTGTTTGTATGTGTGTTGCATTTAAGAAGACAGGTTCATTATGTTTTTTTTTATTGTGGATTTACTGAGATAGTTCAGCTATTTTAGGGCAATATTGGTGATGTATCTCAAAGCAACTTGATAAAATAAGTTGTTTAGTTCCTTTTAAGGTTCTATCTGCTTTTTTCATAATATTTATATTACAATAGCAGTTGTACCAAACTGAGTTAATATGCCTAAAACTTTTTGATAAAGTTGGCTTATATTATTAATGCTGTATGCATTATATTCTCATTTAACTCTTTAATTAATCAAACTCTTAGTCTTTTTTTCATTTTGCCTCAAACCTTTGGGGTTTTTTTTTATAATAACAAGAAATGACAAGTATATTGGTGTGACTGTGTAGTGCTGTCATTGAAATCCAATTAAGACATTTCTTATGGCTAATCTGTGGATTAAGTTTATTATGATAACAGTTAGCTCATCTGCCAATTTTACTTCAGTTATTTAAAAAAATATTTGTAACTGGTCTTTCTTCTATAGCACCCTCTATGAAGTGTGTGTGTCCATCATCTGCCTAACTTGATATATACTACTTTACATTATTTTGGAAATTTATGATTTTCTGTAATGCATTATTGCATTAGTCTTTTAACTGTTTATCAGTTGAATTATGCAAGGGTGTTTAACTTTACTCCATTAGTCACCTACTAATGGTATGTCTTTTATCTATGTTTATACATTAGACTAACTTTGTTTATCATAGTTATTGGCTGGAGGTGATTCCTCCTAATTTGACCCTTTGTACATTACATATTTGGTAAGTTCTTTTCTAATGTGTTTACATTAGTCCTTTTCTCTTAATGAGTAAAAATATCATTACCATTTGTCCATTGGGTGTTCATATATTTTTTGGATGAAACTTATTTTAACTATGTTGCATTACAGTTATTCAGTCATTATGTACTTATGTGCATTTGATTGTGTCTTTCCTGATACGGTATGTATTAGTGTGCTTATTAATTTAAGTATTTGATGGTACTTTATGTACATCCTTTTACAACCCTAGCGTCAATGAACTTCGGACACCTACTAAATTTTGGATAAGTACAAGTAAACAAATGAAACTTACTTTATTGAGTGCACAGAGCTTTAGTACAACTGTGATGTAGCAATTTAACATAAATAAAAAACGAGAATATTAAATAAGCGACTTTTTGTAATGTTCCGTTTTCAACACGTTGCAATGAACTTCGTACACCGTACCGTTTATTGCACATTACCACTGAGTGGCGTCACTTTTCCGACGAATGACGCTCTGAAGTCGTTGAGGCATGCTGGACACTAACTTCTGCGTTGTTACTACTGGAATTTTGTCCCACTCTTCGGAAATATACTCTCTGCTGCAGTGTTCGAGGCTTCCGCTGTCTGACTTTTCGCTTTAAAATGCGCCATAGGTTTTCAATGGGTGATAGATCTGGACTGCAGGCAGGCCAGTCAAGCACCCTGAAACGCTGCTGTTGTAGCCAAGCCTTGGTGTTCCGAGCAGCATGAGGCTTCGCGTTGTCCTGCTGAAAGATGCTTGGTCTTCTATTGAATAACTTTTGGCGGGATGGTCGCAGATGCTGTTGAATAATGCTTATATAGGCAGCAGAGTTAATAGTTCCCTCGCAAAAGTGAAGCGATCCTGTCCCGGCTGCACTCATGCAGCCCCACACCATCAGCGATGCAGGCTTCTGAACTTTCCTCTGGTAACAGTCGGTATGATTACATTCGTCTTGGTCCTTAGCACCTTGCGACCGTTGTTGCCATACATCACTGCAAAGGTGGACTCGTCAGACCACAGAACACTATTCCACAGAGCAAGGGTCCACTTTAGATGGGTTCTGGCCCATGCTACCCGGCTATGCTTAGCTACAGTGCTCATAAATGGCTTACTCTTTGTAGTGTATAAGTAATAGTTGCATCTTCTGATGTAACGGTGGACTGTGCTTTCGGATATGGGTATATGAAAATATTCTCGAGCCCAAACAGTCATTTCACTTATGGGAGCATGCCTGTTTTTCACAATGTCACGTCGAAATACTCGTAGGTCCCTAACATTCAATACTCGCTGCTTGCCTGGTGCAGTCCCTGGTTCTGTTTTCCCGATTTCTCTGAAACGCTTGATGATCCCATTAACAGTAGAGAGTGGAACTAATAAGTCATGGGCAATAGCTCGCTGGGATTTGTTATTCTGGAACTGCTGATAATTTTTTGCCGTATACACGTTTCTACTGGCTTACCACGTCCCATGGTTCAAAACAACACGAATACTGTGCTCTGTCGCATGGACGGTGCTTTTAAAGCCTGATGCAAAGCATTCTGGCCGTTTCTACAGCCTTCAAGAAAGTTCTATATGCTGGTGACCCCTTGTGTACGAAGTTCTTTGAAACCAGTTGACAACGCAATTTTACATAAATTTGAATAAATTATTTCACACCATTAAATCGATTCTAAATCGATGTTGATATTGTTACATATACTCAGTAAATCTATTTTCATTCGCCTGCAATCCTCTGTATGCACTTTTCACTGTGTTTTTAGCCAAATTACTTGGTGTCCGAAGTTTATTGATGCTAGGGTTGTACTTAAAACTGATTTTCATATGCCTTGAGCATATGGTAGTTTCTATTCTTGGATGTCTAGACTTGTGCATAAGTGTATAATATTGCACCACTTAAACATCAAGTTAGATTAATTTTTGTTTAGTACAATTTTTGAGTCTTAACTTTGAGTTTGCTTTGTGCAATTTTCAATTTCAGTTATCTGATAAAATAATTGCCGATTTCCCTCTAGTTATGACTCGTTTGTGTATTTATATTATTTATTTATGGATTATGCACCCCTGTATTTTGTATGTGGTTAGCTGAATATTTGGTATTGTATTTATACTTTGACAAGCATTGAAGTTGTTTTTTTGGAGGGGATCATAGTGTATAATGTATGTGATGTTGCAAAAATTATATTTTTTTACATCACATGTTTTACGTTTTAAAACATTAATAAAGTTGGTAAATTGAGAAAGCCAGTTTTTAATATATCATTTTACTTGGCTTGTTGATCTTATTATAAGATTATATCCTTTATTCTATCTGTATTTTTGAGTAATATTTATATAATATTTCTTGGAATTTGTCAGTTCAGAAGCCCAGTAGATTTTAGCAACAATGCTCATGTGATATATATATTGTTGTCATTACTTTAAAAGTTCTCTTTTTTTTACATAATTATGCTCTGAAGAGTGCCTCTCTATTGTTGCCGTGTGCTAGCCATGTGCTAGCCATGTGCTTTTGGACTGTCGACCAAAGAGTATAAATTCATCAGCCTTTAAAAATTTTTCAATACTCACTACCTTTCTGCCCAGCTATGATGCTAGAATGAGGCTCCTCCATCTTCTTTAGCCACTACAGCGTTCAACCTTCACTCCGATGATTGTCTAAATACTTCTTCAAAGATAACTCTTTGACATCATTTTCTTCCAAGGTCCAGGATATGTAAGCCTTTTCCCATTTTCATCCTCTTCGTCCACTTCAGTTGAGATGGACATTTCCTTTTATAAACTGTGATTCAGATTGGTCTGGCTTCCCCAGGCAATCTCTTCTCCGGAAGTAATCTTCATCAACCATTTACCATTAATTTCTAGCTGTCTGTAGTGTGCTAATCAAGCTCCATTGGGACTTAAAATTAAAACTTTAATCTGGACAGTTAACCTTTCTAAATTTCAAAATAAAATTTTCCTTTACGTAATTTTTCTCTTCTTATCTCCAGTCACGAACCATAATGTAATTTTAAATTATCTTTCAACAACTTTTTGAAGGGGGGTTTTTATTTTATTTAATTTTGGTCCCATTTTGCATCTAAGCAAATGGCTGAGTAGAGTAGTCAGTTTTTTTGTTACTTTCATTTTCTACTTTCCCTTTTTCCAATTTCCTTATGGAAAATAGTAAGGGATTTACAATCCTACTTTTGATTTATTGTCAAATTTGACAACTGTAGGTGAATTACATAATTTATTTACTATTTTATTTTGCAATTTTATGCAGCTATCTGAGTCCTAGCTTTATTCAGCTTTAAATATATATTCTTTTCTCATTTTATTGTGGTGGCCACACAATTGCTCTCAGAATGTTAGATGTGCATTTCAATTGCATGTTGCTCAAGGTTACTTAGCAATTTTCATGTTGCTATATTAAAGTAAAATGGTTTTAACAATTTTTTTCTGATTCACATACAATTGTGCTTTCTTTCTGTAACTTACTTTCTTTAGTCTTATGGGGATAAATATTTATAAATATGTTTCTTATGAAGGATTTGTTATCAATATATTAAAGATTAAATTCTTTTACCATGCCTGTTGTCCATGTTTTCCTGTCTGCAAACGCACTTTAACTGCAAACAACTTTAACTAGCTTAGTTTTATCATAAAAAATTTTTTCCTAGCTTTTATGTCTTAAAAAAAAACACAACGCAATGTAAATCTAAATGAGGTTTAGGTTTTAAAATCCACTATACTCTCTTTGGTGATATCTCTTTCTTAATTTTAATCTCACTCATGTTGTGAGAATAATTGTTTTGCTTGGTTAAATTTTTAATTCTTGCACTTAAATCAAAGAATTTAGCTGATTTTAGTAGTTTCTTTCTGATGCTTTAAAAATATCAAATTTAAGCTAAGTTTTCAAAAGTTGACGTTAAAAGTCAATAAAGATCATTAATATAAATTGTTACCAATTGAATATTTATCCCATATAAAAGATATTTTATATATTTTGAAAGTCGCCCATTACATTTATCAGCATTATCAACTAAGCATTGAGTCCGTTTATAAGAGCAAAATGAACAATAGCATGAATCATGTGGTTAGGGACAAAAATTTTTTTTTTCATAGCAGGCTAAGGTCAGACAAAACCCCGATTTGATAAATAAAAATCTGCTTTTGAATCGTAAATACCATGAAAACATTATGCTTAAGCATTATTGATACATATTAAGCAGTTTTAAACAGAGGATTGCATAATTTAGATAAGGATTACTTACACTAATAGCATACTAGCACGTTATGAAAATTAGCCTATTTTCTTATATATTTAGCCTTCTTAAAGTGATATCCGTTGTTTAATATTCATTTAATTGATTTAAATTGTTAAATTTTGTTAAATTTATTGTTAAGTTTATATTGTTAAGAGACTAAGTTTTATCGTATTAAGTTTTGTAGTGTCAAGAGATGGCGTTACTTATGTAAGAGTTTTTAAATTTTTTCCCCCCTATTGTTGTTAAAAATAGAAGCATTATAAGTTGTGTTCTAATGAAAGCAAGGAGATCTTGGAAGGCCTTGTCTTATATCAACAGGAATGTATCTCGGTAGTATTCTTGTTTATAGCAATTTAACTCAGTTTGAATTAATTAAATATTTTCAGTTTTTCTGCTTGTTGCAAGTATTTTTAGTGATCATTTGCATTAAAAGAGCGATCCACAACAAATGGTAGCAGAAGTCCGTGGTTATCAAGAGAAATAGAGAAATTTCTTCTTTTTGGTGAGACGGATTTTTAGAAGAAAATCGCCAAGATCTTCAATCTGTAAGTAGAAAATAAATATAAGGATCCGCATCTGTATAAGAAAATGGATACACAAGGCTTAAGCAAAATAGAGACGCTAAATACGCAAAATTATTCAATCTGGAGTTTGAGATTGTCAGCATTACTTAAAGGTAAACATTTATATCATATACTGGAGGAAGATGAGCCAGACAAAGTTTCTAAAGACGAAGCAGAATTGAAAAAATGGGATCTCTGGTCGAAGGAGAATGATGAGGTCTATGCAGCCATTATTCTTTCAATCTCTCCAGATCAGGCCTTAGCCATTAAGGGAAAAAATCGAGCAAAGGATATATGGGAATGCTTAAAGAAAAGATATGCAGGGTTGGAATTCCAGAAAAAAACTAAACTCAGGAGAGAGATTGCACGGCTTAGCAAATTAAGCGATGAAACAATGGATGGTTATCTGCTGAGATGCCAGAAATTAGTTAATGAGTTAAATGAGTGTGGAGAACGTGTTGAAGATCAAGAGTTAATAAGTTATATAATAGAAGGTTTACCTAGAAAATATGCTTAGGTGGTTACCTCACTGTATTCCATATCAGATGTAAATTTTGAAATGGCCAGAGATGCTTTAATTCATTTTGAGGAAAAATATATACTCCAATCAGATGACACAAAAGCGTTTAATGCATATGAATATAAAAAGAAAATTAAATGCTTCACTTGCGGAAAAATCGGACATAAATCTCGTAATTGTTGGCATAGAAATAGATCGTCTAAGGAAGGATCATTTCGACAATTTAAGGCTAGTGATGCAGAAAAGATACGGAATAATAAGACACTAAATAGTTACTCAAACGCATCCGAGAATCACAAAAAGTATAATTATAAAAAAGAGAAGAAACTACCAATTTTATGCGAAAAAATGCATTTCGTGCAAACACCCTTATTGGGGATGAAGAAAATATGAATGAAAGTTTATCCAAGGTGACATGGATAGTGGATTCAGCAAGTTCATCTCATATAATAAATGATGATTGTAAATTGATAAATGCTGTTCCATAATTTATACCAATAGCAAGCGCTGAAGAAAATCGACAAATTGAATCGAAGGAGAGAGGATCACTAAAGGGATTCACTGAAACAAAATATAATACAAGAATACCAATTAAAATGGATGACGTTTTAGTGGTACCTGACCTAAGAGAAAACTTAATGTCAGTGTCACAGCTGGTATTGAAAGGAAATAAAGTTATCTTTGATGAAAATGGAGTAACTATAATCAACCAAACAACCAGCTAAATGGTAGCATCAGGTTTATTAAAAAGAAATGCGTTCATGATAGATATGCTAATTAATAGTTCAAAGTTTAGGACATATTAATGAAAAATATCTGAAAGAATTAGTCAATAAAAACTTAACCAAGGACTTGACAAAATTATGTGGGAAAATTGAAAATTGTGAAACATGCATAGTCACTAAGCAGGTTAGGAAGCCATTCAAGACATGTGATAAAGACAGCAGTTCGGGAATATTAGAACGAATATATGTAGATTTATGTGGCCCATTACAAGTATCGTCAATAGGAGGAAGCAAGTATTTCATGATAAGAATTGATGAATATAGTCGACGAATCTTCGTCGAGTTCCTGAAATCCAAAGACCAAACCACTGAAAAAATAAAAGAGGTTATAGAACTACGAGAAAATGAAACAGGAAGAAAATTGAAATCTATTAGAACGGATAATGGAGGAGAATTTTGCAATGAAAATTTGAGACACTACCTTTTGACAAAAGGGATTAAACATGAATTGACTACTCCATATATCCCCCAATCAAACGGAATAGCAGAAAAAGGTAACAGGACTATTGTAACTATAACAAGAAGTTTGTTAAAAGATGGTGAACTGCCATTATCATTTTGGGCCGAGGCAGTAGCAACAGCGTCATATTTGCATAATATAACTCCTACAAAAGTAAGGAATAAAACACCATCAGAAATATGGTATGGGAAAAAGCCCTGTATGAAGCATCTGCGAATATTTGGGTGTTTAGCATATTACAAGATTCTTAAGGACAATGTAAAGAAATTGGATGATCATAGCATACCCGCCATATTTGTTGGATATTCTAGAAAGAGAAGAGCATATAGGTTATATGATCAAGTCAAGCGAAAGATAATTGAATCACGTGATGTAATATTTATCGAAGACAAAAAAGGATATGTGAGAGAATTAGATAAATTAAACGAAAAAGAATATGTAAATATTCATGAATTGTTTTCGGTCAACGAGAATGAACTTGGTAATAAAATGGAAAATGATGAGCTAGCTACAGGAATAGAGTTAAAAACAACTGGTTATTTTTATCATGATGACTTGAAGACAATGGAAAAAGACAATGTACATAGTAAAGAAGATGTAAACAATTATATGGAAGAATCAATCGACGTTAAAAGTAATCTTGAAGAAGGTGTAGAAGATCATAATAGTAGTCAAGAAATCAAAGATGATATAGAGGTAGGGAGTATGGAAAAAAGGAGAGGAAGAAAAAAAGGATCATCGAAACGAGTTATAGATGAAAGACGAAAGAAAAAAAGAGAAGAATACGAGCAATTGATGATTGAAAGAGGAGTACGAAGGTCTTCGAGAGAAAGGAAGGAAAATCCAAAATATAGTACAAGTTCAGTCACGGAATTAATTCCGAGAAGCTATACAGAGGCTATAGAGTCCAAGGAAGCAGACAATTGGAAAATGGCAATGGAAAAGGAACTAAATTCTCTTAGGCAGCATGAAGTCTGGGAAGAGGTTAGGAAAGAAGATGATATGAAAGTCATAAATAGCAAGTGGATATTTTCTATCAAGGAGAAAGATGGTAAACTTGTATATAAAGCGAGACTGGTAGCAGATGGCTCACGACAAAGATGTGGAATAGATTACAAGGAATCTGCGAGTCCAGTAATGAGACTTGAATCACTTAGAACTTTACTCGCACTAGCTTCAATATACAATTATCAAATCAAATATATTGATGTGGAAACGGCATACCTCCATGCGAAGTTGAACAGAGATGTATACATGTTACCACCCAAAATTTTAGACGTCAAGCAAGATACGGTACTAAAAGTCACAGGCAACATATACGGATTACCAGATGAAGGCAGACATTGGTTCTTAAAGTTCAAAACTGTCTTGGAATCGATTGGACTCATACCTACAAAGACTGATCCATGTGTATATTCTGGCGAAATCAATCATCAACGAATTTATATAGGAGTGTATGTGGATGATTGTGTAGTACTTAGTGCCTCATCAAATGAAATAGATCAATTGATTAATAAGCTTAAACAGAAAAATATAAAAATAAAAATGTCTGCAGATAGCGATAAGTTCCTTGGAATAAATATAAAGCAGCATAATTGGGTCTACTCTATTGATCAAACTGATTATATTAATGAAATTTTATTGAAATTTGTAGTGATGGAAAGTAAACCAGTTAAAACCCCTGGAACCGTGGGACAAAACTTGGATGAATTTGAAAATTCTGGAAAAATAGATCCATCGTATTATCAAGAATTGATTGGAAGCTTCGGATATCTAGCTGTAGCCACTAGACCCGATATTTCTTTTACTGTCAGCAAACTATCACAATACCTAAAAGACCCAAGAGATATTCATTTGGTGGCAGCTAAAAGAGTTCTGAGATATCTTAATGGAACGAAAGAAAAGAAACTAGTCTTCAATAACATTCCAGGAAATTTACAAATATTTTGTGATGCTACTTGGGGTACATCCAAGGAGGCTCGTTCGTTTAATGGTTTCTTCGTGAAGTTAGGGGAATCGGTAATCAGTTGGCGATCCAGCAAACAAAAACTTGTGGCTATGTCGACAATGGAAGCTGAATTGATCAGTGCTTCGGAGGCCATAAGTGAAGGCATTAGGTTCAAGAATTTCTTGAGTGAATTTCTCGACACTTTAGTTGCACAACCTATAACAATATGGAGTGATAGCAAGTCAGCCATTGACTGGATTGACAGCCTGAGGACATCTCGTAAAAATCGGCATTTTGACCGTCGATATTAT
Source organism: Rhysida immarginata (assembly GCA_023313115.1). Lineage (NCBI taxonomy): Eukaryota > Metazoa > Arthropoda > Chilopoda > Scolopendromorpha > Scolopendridae > Rhysida > Rhysida immarginata. The sequence goes on along the minus strand of JAHWFO010083123.1, from coordinate 1,129,331 downwards.
TTCGTGCGAGACGAGATTCAAGAAGCACACTTTGAAATAAAATATGTGGCTTCGAAAGATCTTGAAGCATACATTTTAACAAAAGATGTTCCTGGTGAACTATTGAATAAACACTTAAATAATATTAAATTACATTTATTTGATTTCGTTATACTGCAAGAACGAAAAAGGGGGATTTGTTGGGATAGTTCGTTATAGCAGTATTGTTAAGTTTATATTGTTAAGAGATTAAGTTTTATCGTATTAAGTTTTGTAGTGTCAAGAGATGGCGTTACTTATGTAAGAGTTTTTAAGTTTTTTCCCCCCTATTGTTGTTAAAAATAGAAGCATTATAAGTTGTGTTCTAATGAAAGCAAGGAGCACTTGGAAGGCCTTGTCTTATATCAACAGGAATGTATCTCAGTAGTATTCTTATTTATAGCAATTTAACTCAGATTGAATTAATTAAATATTTTCAGTTTTTCTGCTTGTTGCAAGTATTTTTTAGTGACCATTTACATTAAAAGAGCGATCCACCACATGACCATTTCATAATGGGTCAGGACACATTAATATGACCAACTCTCCTTGAACATTTTGGAACGTCCCATTGCATGCAGATGAAAATTTATTGCATATCATTAAAAGCTGACAACAGCAGACGTGTAGTAGTATCCGTTAACACTGCAATTGTTGCCATCATGGGCAGAGCAAGTGACCTGTTGGACCACCAAAAGGGGATGATCATCAGCTATCGGGCCCAGGGGGGACAGCGTTTCAGAAACGCTACGTTTGTGAACTGCTCTAGGGCTGCAGTTGTGAAGATGTACTGCGATTGGACGAACCAGCCAGTTTCAAGCAACCGAAGAGGTAACTGTCGGGCCCCATGGGCCATCAATCCTATTGGCGAGCGTCGGTTACGACACCTGGCCAAGACCAATCGGCGTGCCACTGTTGAGCAACTGACACAGCAAATGAACAGTGGGGCCACTAGGTGTGTCAGCACCAGGACATTGCAGTGATCTCTCTTGAGGTTGAAGCTCCGGAGCAGACGTATGATATTAGCACCCATGTTGATGCCTGTACATCGTCGATAATGCCTCCAATTCGCAATGGACTATCACCATTGGGCCACAACCGAGTGGCAAAGGGTTGCTTTCTCTGACGAGTCACGGTTTCTGGTGAACAGAGTGGATGGATGATGGAGAATTTGCTGGGAAGCATCTGATAATAGGTATCCCGACACAATCTGGTCGAGTAGGTGTGACTGTTTGAGGGACGTTTTCGTGGTATGGTCTGAGTCCACTGATACCGCTGGAGGGTACACTGAAAACTGTTCATTACCTGACGATCATCACAGACCAGGTACACGCCTTCATGTCGACAGTGTTTCCTCAGGGTGATGGCAACATTCAACAGGACAATGCTCCCTGCCATATTGCCAAAATTGTCCACGAATGGTTCAAGGAGCATGAAGATGAATTCAAGCTACAGTATGTCTAAAATAGGAAGGCAGTTTTAGGACAGGGATAAGAGGATTCAAACGGATAAGAAGATTAAATCACAATGATATCTTTAAGCTTTGAAGTTAGAAGATAAAAAACCTACAAATATATATTTATCTTTTATTTATTTACCTTTTATTTTATTTATTTATTTAAACATACAATTTTAATTTTAATTTCAATTTTAATTCAATTTCAATTACTATTTACTATTGCAAATACAGTTATTCGCAATAACAAACAATAAATTGGTGGTAATAATAATAATAATAATAATAATAATAATAATAATAATAATATACAATTTAAAAAATATTCATAGAAGATAAAATCAGTAACTTTAGTATTCAAAAGAACTAAAAGGTGCCCAAAGGCCTGGGGACCTGTCCAGGGGCATCCTTCAATGAAAAATTTATATAATCAATATAAAATTATTATATATAACTATATATGATATTAAACAACAACAACAAGATTAATAAACAGTAGAATAAACAGAGGACTTTGTAAATTAGTTAACATTTAATAGTAAACAGAAGATAAATTAGATGTAATTTGGACTGAGTGAATGCTTATAAGGAGAAGACTTTACAAAAATTGAAAAGAGGGTGCATCGTGATGTTCTTTAATTAATTTTGACCAACGGATAGCGCCAGAAATCGAGAGTGATCTCTTCGAGTAATTCACTCTATAAAATGGGATTACTGTTTTTTTCTCTGTCGTGTGATAGTGATGACATGGATTAGTTATCATTGGGGGAATTCTAATATAATATACAGTATGTTTGACTTATATATAAACTAGCTGATATACCCGGCATTGCTCGAGCTCTTTTTTTGATGAAAGTTTGCAATATCTGAGTTTGCAATATCAGTTCTTCCCGGTTCGTGTTGGAATGTTGTGTATAGCTGTGCGAGTTTACCATAGTGCCGGAGAAACAATGTGTGGAATAATGTGTATGGCTACGAAAGTGGGAGGAAATAGATTGAAAATGAAACAATCTTTTTTCAACCCTGGCTATAGCTGTAATTTTGTGTAACCTGATCTTTAAAAATTCATTTGTTAATCTAAAAATTCAACAATTCCAAAATTCTCTTCATGGATGGCGATAGATGTACATGATCGTTTGTGTCTGTGTACACTGCAATTCCAACAATTGATAAACTGTTAAGAAATAAAGAAATTAAACTGGAGCAAATGGCAAGCATCAGTAAATGATACTAATTAGAAAAATGGAGAGAAAAATTCTGCGACCTGGATTCGAACCAGTAATCATGGCTGTCATGGTCGACATCTCTACTAATTGGGCCATGGTTTCTTAATTGAAGAGGTCATGAGTCGTAACTTATGACACTTCCGTTTAAACGCGATCCCGCTATTATTTTGTCCACCAGATGGCGAAACATCGAAGTATGCTTTAATTAATGAGATATACAATAGAATTCAACATATAAAGCATAAGTTATCGATGTTTATTTTAAGGCACAGCTAGTTATATATTTTAGGCTTTTTATCTTAAATAAATGATTCAAAATGAATCATAAAAATTTAATAAATGAAGCATAGATTGCTTGTTCGCCATATACTTCCGGTACATCTGTCATCTGTTTAATAAATTCATTTACATGTGGTTCGCGCTGATAGCATTCGCACAGTTATGAGTGTCATAACCTCTTCAATTAAGAAACCATGAATTAGACTATCCAAGTAATCTTTACCTGATGTTTGGTGTTTGCTCCAGTTTAATTTCTTTATTTCTTATTGTGTGTTCATCAAACTTTCTGATGGCCTGGATAGTAAAAATTCACGATCTGTGAACCGGGTGCCCATCTCCCATTGGGCTTTCCTTCTTGACAACTTGGTTGTCTTTAAGACACTTAGTGAAAAAATGGCTGTTCAAGTGTCTGTGGTAGCCCAATTGATAGAGGCGTCAACCATAACAGTCGAGTTCCTCGTTCGAATCCAGTTCGCGGAATTTTTCCATCAATTTTTCTAATTGGTAAACTGTTGCAAATCACACTTTGCTCTGGAGGTCTTGAAGCAAAACTGGTGCATTCATCACTTGGTGTGATCCGGCAACCGCAGTTTTTTCTGTTGACACATTTGCATCGACGGGCACAGGGTCACTCACCACTTATTTAGTTGAAGCAGTGTGCTGGAAAAGTCGATACAGCACCGAGTGAAGGGGCTGCTTTCTCTGCCGCCTTTCCACTGTTTCTCATTAGTCTGCTAACTCTCCATAATTTTTATTTACTGCTCATTTTTAAAGCTTTTCAAGAAAATGTTAAATTCTAATAACTATCAATTCCATGAAAAGCACAAAGGACAGGAATTATATGTATTGTTAAAATTTTCGAAGCGGTCCTCGATTTATGTATGTAAGTCGTGTGTCTTTAAAATATTTTTGTTAATGAAGTTTACAAAATGATCAGTTTTGAGATTCATTTACATGCCTTAATGAACATGTCTTACATACATAACTACTAGGTGATATTTCCGGCGTTGCTCGGTCTGTTTGTTTGATGAAGTTTTAATGTCGTATCCTTGCGCCATCTCTTGAGGAAACAAACAAACATAAACCAAGATATATTTACCCCCATCCCCTCCCTTTGCAGACATATAAACCTAACTCTGAACCTAACTAACATATAGGGAGTGCAAGTGTCTACGTCACAGCTGACGTCATTTGCGCGATGAACGGGCCGAGAGCCTAGGAAATGGGATCGCTGGTTCCAAACATTGGAACCACGCAATATACGTACTTGTAAGGTTGAAACGGGCAGCCAGTAAAAATGACATCTCTTAAATTATTATGTTAATTTGTGTAATTGATACTATTATTAAGACATTTAATCCCATTATATAATTTATATATTAATATTAGAACGCTTTTTAATCACTTTTAATCACTTAGCAAAAGAATGCCATCGTTCGCGGATCTTTCTTTCTTTGGGAAAACGATAGATGTCTAAATCGCTGTTTTGGCTCCTTCTTGAGCAGTGAGGAACTAAACAATTTCACATCTTAAATGTTATAAACACTGGGCTTATACAAAGCGATTTTATTCCATCCCTATGTTGGAACCATGTTAAATCCCGAAGCGAGAAGACTTGTTTGGAACCAAATCGAGTCACGTGACTGAAGAATTCCAAGGACTGACGTCACACTTGCACTCCCTATAGTGCGAATATGAGCTCAATCGGATAAGTGGTTCAAGTGTTTTTAGGCATTTACAGACGCACCCTGAAGCCGAATTTTTATATATAAAGATTGGATTGGATGAATCTGGTATATTTTCTCCAATTTTTGTATTTAATGCCATATCATTTTTAGAATTCTGTGTTGCGATCACTATTAATGAAACAAACAGAGCAGTCTATTGTTGCACAAACTTTACCTTGCATTGTTCTTCAGGAGGTATGTATTTTTGGTCCATAATTTGAATTTAAATCCATGAATTATTATCGATAAATATTATTTTTTTTAAATATCATGTAGACAGTGACCTTCTTTCTTTGAAGATCAAATTTGCAAATTTCATCAAGATTGGAATTAAACTAAAGATTTATATAAGAAAGAAACACACATGGGCCTATCTGTTCGCTAAGATTTTCAAAATGGCTAGACCAATCTTGGTGAAATTTTTCATGGTAATTCCGATGGAGCCTGGGAAGATTTTAGGTAGGTCATGGTTATTCTTCTGGATGGTCGAACCCCATAAATATATTCCAAAGCATAAATTTGTATGAATTAAGGTAAAATACAAATTTAGTAAAATATTGCGTGGAAGATGATTGACTTAATAAATAATGCTTAAAGAATGGGATATATTAGTAGCTAGATGTTTAATATGAAGGCTGAATTATAAATCAGGGGTAAAATAAATTCCTAAATATTTATAGGAAGAGACTCTAGCTAAGACTTTATTATTAATGTAAAGCTTAATTTTATTATAATTAATTAATTTATTGCGTTGATGAAAGATCATGTAGTTAGATTTGTTTAAGATTAGTGGAAGTTGATTTAATAATGACGAGTTATAGATTTTACTTAGTAAAGAGTTTATTATATTTTCAAGTTCTTCTTCGGAATCAGCTGAGGCTATAAATGTAGTGTCATCAGCAAATAATATGCATTGTGCATTGCCAGCAATATTGAAAATATCATTAATAAAGACAGAGAACAAAAGCGGCGATAGAATAGAGCCTTGTACTACTCCCTGGTTATTGTGGTACATGCAGTAAAATATATTCAAGAAATGTAAATAAATTACAAAAAAATATAATTTACAGATAAATTCTACAAAATTCAAATGAAATTAAAAAATATTCCAAAAATGTAAAATACGAGGGTTGGGGCAACTATTGTTTTTTATGAGACTTCAAGCCTGGGTGGAAAATGTGAAATATACAGATGAAAGAACAAGGAATGAAGGAAATGTAACCGACATTTAACAACATGCCAACACCTTGCTTCTCATGTTTTGTTTATTAAGGTAGTTGAAAACATTACAGGTTTAATGATCTGGAATCATGAAGCCTGTAATGTTTCATACGTTTCATGCTTCTGGAAACTTTATTCTAGAACATGGTTACAGATTTCATTTTCCAGAATAAGTCACAGAAATCAAAATAGAGAACGGCTGTTTCGATATACGAGCGTTGTTCAAGTCGGGTTACATCCATCTTGCACGGCGGTTGACTGAGAACTGATTTAACATTAGTCTCTGCGCAACATCAGGAACTCACGAAGCCCTCTAATGTTGTGGAAACGTAATAGCAGTCACAGCTTCCTTGAGACATATGACATTTTATGATACCATCCCTTATCTCTGAGAAAAAAAAATAGTTGCCATGACTTATGCCCCAACCCTCGTAAATGACCAAAAGAATATATACAAAACAAAACAATTTACAGATAAAACCTATAAAAAATACAATGAAATATTAAAAAAAAAATACAAATGAAATTTTCCAAGAAAAAAATATTCAAAAAACTACAAATGAAATTTTTCAAAAAAATATATTCCAAAAAAATTCAACTAAATAACAAAAAATATACAAAAACAAAATAATTTACAAATAAAATACACAAAAAATACAAATGAATTACAAAAGCTTTTAATCCTTTTAACTGTTTGGAGAGAAAGAGAGGGGAGGCTGGAGGGGGAAGTGGCTATATCAACTCTTTTGACCTAAAAATGAAATGAACTCTACCCCCTGTCCTCCCCTCCAGCACCTTCCTATTTCAGACATACTGTATTTCTATGGCCACCAAACTCCCCAGACTTCAACCCCATTGAACATTTGTGGGACCATCTCGACTGCCATGTCCGCAAGCTGGACCCTCCACCAAGCACAGGTGATGGAATTACAGCATGCACTGATCGCCGAATTGTCCCAGATACCTGCAACCACCTTCTGACGACTTATTAACTCTGTGCACGCCGACTAGCTGCTGTGCTCATGGTGCTCTATGCAATATTCATATACGAAATTAGACACGAAGACACAGGTTAACAAGTCTTTAATCCTTACTAAAATTAATTACATGTTGAATGTGTCGTCCACCATTTACTGAAAGTAGGTTACACCGGATTACTGTGTCTAATTTCGTATACGAATATTGCATAGAGCGCTATTCCAAACTACTGGTGACCGTTTGAACTAATTTTTTGTGAATATGAACTTCCCATGCCCTCTTGTATAATATTACCAAGTATTATAGCTTTTGGTCCAGTAGTTTTTTTTATGGCCATGTCAAAACGGAACTTTAATTATAAAGACCCTGTATTTAGAATATCGAGTATATTCAAACTGAAGAATTTTAGATATTTAACTCATTGCTTGTTTATAATTGACACATCTTTATTGCAATTACAAAGAAATTTGCTTCATTCATTTTATGTCTCAGTTACTTTTTATGCAGGAATCTTTTATTTATTATTTATTAGTTTATAAATAAATGAACTTATTTTTTTATTATTACTTAATTCATTAAATCATTGTGTAATATATGCAACATTTTCTATTTAGCTTTATTGCTAAGAGTTTCGTTATTCAAATAAAAATACTGTAATTCTTGAATTACTACTTAAGCTCATTAAAATAGGTAAAATAGGAATTGGGTAGATAAATCTGTTATTTGACATTAATATAGCACGGTGAGACCCCCCACATACAATCTGGTTTAATACAAAAAGGCCGTTGGAGGGGAGGACAGAGGGTAGAGTTCATTTCGTTTTTAGGTTGAAAGGGTTGATCCCTTATAAAAATTATTTCCCCCTCCAGCTTATTAAAAGAATTATGTTTCCCTTCTCATATAATCTAATATAAACAATGAGAATTAAAAGGACTGTGATAAAATTTTAACTTATAATACAAAAATTGTACAAGTAAAATATAGCTATACAAAAAATATAAATAAATTACAGAAAAATATATACAAAAACAAAATAATTACAGAGATAATATACAAATAATAGAGATATTGTAACAACAAAAATATATAAAATATAATTAAAATTAAATAATTCTCAAATTTGTTCTTCATCAGCTTTTTAAATAATAACAAAAAATATATTGCAACAAGAAAATTTGTTCAGTTATATGTTCCTCTCAGTTTTTGAAATGATTTCCAAAATTCTGCACAAATTTCATGTGTGTTGAGTTTTTAATCCTGTTAACCTTTCAGGGGATGATGAGGGGGAAGCTAAAGTTTAACAGGGTCAAATGGTTGTATTAACACTTTCAACCCATAAACGAAATGAAGTCTACCCCCTGTCCTCCCCTTCAACTAACTTTTTATATTAAACCAGACTGTAGAGGGGGTGTCACCATGCTATATTAATGTCAAATAACATATCTATCTACCCAATTTCTATTGTGCTTATTTTATTGAGCTTAATTAGTAATTTAAGAATTTTAGTATTTTTAATTGAATAATGGAACTCTTTGCAATTAAACAAAATTGAAAATGTTATGCTTCTTACAAAATGATTTAAAAATTATTTAATAAAGATATAATCTATACATATAAAATGTAATGTAAGTATGTTTGTCCGATTTTAAAAGGCAACTCAGAAGTAAGCTATAAAGTTAAAATTTAACACACAGCTGTGTACTACTACCACAATGATGGAAAAAATCTAAAACTGGAGATAAGTCACTTAAAAACCAAGAAATTAATTATCTTTATATCTATATATATGGAATAGACTTGGTTTATGATCGTTTGCTTGCATGTGTGAACAATCAGCCCGTGGTGTTTGGTCAACAATCAGCTGGGTGAGCTATGGTTGATGAAGTTATTACATGCCACAGCCCACGAAAAAGACACCCCTGGCACGGACACGTTACCTGATCATCTTAGTCCAAGCGACAATGTAATATTCATTGTTTCCATGTTGGATTTTAGCAGTTTTCGACTAAGAAGTGAGGTGACTTTATAGGAGGCATTGGCCAGGGTCTGCACTTTTTCATCAGATATGATGCTTACCTTAATGATTCATGTTTTAAAGGGGGTATTTAGTATTTTAAAAAGTAAAAAATAATTAAAAATTATAAAAAGTAATTAATAACTTAATAAAAAGTTATAAAAAGTAATAAATAAATAAATAAATAAATAAATAAATAAATAAATAAAAAATCATTATTATTTCTTTATTATTATTAAAATCTTTGGAGAGATGTAAGAAATTATTCTAAAACAAATAAGAGAATACACCTTCTACGCGTGCAGCTGCTCAAGCTTTTGCTGAAAAGATGTAGGTACTTTTCCTCATGAGCTAATAACTGAAGAAAATTTATTTTTTATATGGTTTTTGCAATTTAGTAAATTCCTTTAGAGAACTTATAGATGTAGTGACTTTCCTTAGAGTAGTTATAGATAATGTTTATCTAAACATATTACAAAATTCAAAAAATCTCCTTGCTACTAAGACTGATACAATCAATATAAACAATCACATCAGAACATGATTCCACTCTCTATGACTGAATGCCACTCTATTGAAACGGTTAAATGTGGATGAGGGATGCTGATAGCGCTGTAAACAGAATTCCTCAACTCTCTCAATCCATTAATGAAGTATATTTTAATATAGACAAATAATTCAATACTCATAAAAGCCTTTTTTGATATACTAAAATTTTAAGGATGCAATGCCAAATTTTCCTGGGAGAACCAAATTAGACACAAAATTCCAGTGTGAGTATTTAATAGAATTTTTTTCGTTTTTCCAAAGTGAGTATATAAATTCTTAACACTTTTTCGTTTCTATTGAAATTCAGATATTGCAAAATTTCTTCAAACTAAAGCCCGAGCAATGCCGGGCAAATAAGCTAGGAAATAATAAATAATAGATTCCCGCATATAGAGTGACTTCGACCTAAAATGAATGAAGCAAAATTAGTTACAAAAATCAGAGATTCAATCCTTCATAAATCAAACAGTTTAAAGAATGTGGGGAAAAAACCTCGATTCCTGACTTTGTCCAAAACCACATTATGCAATCCAGTCTTACAGACGTTATTGACGTTTTAGCTAGTGGTTACAGTTCGGGGTAGTTGGTGTTGCCTATTAAGAAAATAGGCATGGCAGGTGCATACCCGGTGTTACCGGAGAACAGGCGCTATAGTACATAACTAATAATTTTAACTAAGCATAAAATGTATAAAATATATATCATAATAGGAATGAACATGAGCACAATGTAATACGTAACTATTATAAATTTATTAAATATATATTTAGAAAATGATACTGCGTTTTTTGAAATGTATATATTTATTATTAGACAAAATAGGTATATTTATAGGTTCAAATCACATTAATGGAACCATCTATAAAATGGTAATAATGATGTTCTTTTAAACCGATTAATGTCGTCTGTAACTCGTCATATAGTTATCATGGAACATGCACACCAATGAGAAATGTGAAAATGACGTTGCAAGTTGACCTTGACGAAATAATAACCGAAATGACCAACAAATGACGTGAATATCACGTCATTTTGCTACCTGGGCTATGGGGTAATTCTAATGAGCTATATTGGAAACTTGTTGTTTATGTTGAAAAAATCGTGTATTGTATTTTACATGGAAAACTTAGCTAAGATATGAAAAAAATAAATTAGATTAGTGAAAGCACTAATTGGGTTACTTGACCAATTTTATGAATATTGGTGAGTGAAATTCTAGTCTGCACATATAAAAATCTTATAATGGATGGCAGTTTAGTTACTCGATTATTTTTTCAAGTTTGAAAGTGGAAGGTTTATTTGAGCTTGTGATCACGTTCTTAAGGAATGAGTTTATGCTAATAAATTTTTTTTGTGCCAGTGATATTGATATTTATATGTTATGATTATATGGCCTTTGTCTGAACTCTTGTGTCTCTATACTTAGATGTTGCTATATTTCATATACGAAAACTAGTCAAACATACTTTGAGATCTTGTTGTTAATATATTTGATGACAGGAATTTGATTTTGTTTGAAATTTATTACGAATAATAGACATTTTAGAGAGAATAAGAACTTTGTTAGACATAATTTTGAATATAACTTTGATTTTGATCTTTTAGAACATTTTTTGTTTGAGGAATTTAATAGTTTCTAGTTGACAGTATGCATCGTAGTATTAGCACGACTTATTTTGTGATACTTTGGTAAGACATTGCAAAGGTGCAGAAATTATATCATGATCCATAAAGTACACATTATAATGAACTTTCATTGATCTTGTATGAATCTGCTGTGTGACTGACAACTATCAGGTTAGTTGTCACTTAGTAAAGAGTTTTTCAAGGACAATGGCTATTCATTTTAATGAATTGTTTTTTGCTTCTTTTCTAGTTATATGATATTAGTGAAAATTAGGTATTTTCCTTTTCTTATTCGAAAAACCTTAAGGTTTAACACCAATTAATAAAATTACACAAAACATTTTATTTGATGATGTATTAGGATTTTTCTTTTGACGCAGTTGGATACAACATATTACATACATAGCCTAGTTAGTAGTAGAATTTCTATCTCTATCTTTGGTAGAATGCTTGCCCATAATATTTCGGGGAAAAGATTACACTCTTTTCAGCCTATCCAAAGCAGATGATAGACCCTTTATCTACAAGTACGTTCATTGTAAGACGACACTGCCACAAGGACCTATGAATCCCAAGGCCTTATAGCCCCCTTCATCTCTTATGGCGATTCTGCAGGAATTGTCATCAAACTAATCTTGATTTTGTTCCACTCACAGCCAAAAAATTTGATGTTGGTCTGAGCAGAGCAGATCAAAGATGTTGGGAAAACTCAGAAAAGACAGAACTGAACTTCTATTCTCTTAATTCAGTTTAAAAGTTGATGGTAGAGAAAATTCCAAGTGAACAAGTGATGGTTCATCAAAAGTGTGTGCAACAGATTGGTGGAAGATGAACTGGTCAGATGATATTGGTATTTAAAACGAATGGACCTAATGCTAACAGTGGTGTGAAATTATGAAGTGATGCATATACTTTTTTTTAAATGCCAATTCCTTATTAAAATTGTTTGAAAATCTACTGTCTTTATGTAGGCAGCGAAAGGTCAGTTACAATAAAGTTTTATCATTTTAATTGACCAAGTTGCTTATATTTCTAAGGGCATTATTTTGATGAACTTTCACGAAAAGTGACTAGAAACTGTGTTGGTGGAACTATTTCGAGCTATGAACTTTGAAAGGTCCGAACTGAAAACATTTTGTAATGTATTGCATTAAATACAGAGTTACCAACAATTATCACCATATTATAATTGGGAAAATAACACTTAAAATTGATACTTTTTTGGTAACTACCGATTTTAAATTATGTTTGAATAATACTATTAAGAAGTCTTATTTATTATGGAGTTAATGACAATCTTATTAGTTGCAATATTCTCCTAAATTATTAATAAATATTTACTTTCTATAATGCTTATTAATTTGTCTATGATGAATCAACGTTCAATAACTTTTATTATCCGCATTCCATTGTGTTTCTTGGAAGGTTTGTTTTGATCTATTTTCCAGACTAGTTTATGAAAATTCCTAAATTTTAATTATTTTACAAAAATTAATTAATTAATCATACATATCATTACATTATGAATATGCTTTACATTTTGTAACTGCTACTTTATAAGGTAATATTAATTAATATATATAGTAAATATTAAGTAACATGGTCCAGGTGGAAATGTTAACACTTATGCCACGATCATTATGAAGCAGAAGCAAAACGTTAGCATGGAAGTGTAAAAATGGTTTCAAGAAGAATCCATTATTGAAAAAGAGGGGGTGATATAAGGATTCAGTGTTATAAACATAATTATTCATATAAGAGTGGTTTCCCGAACATTAATTATTCTCATTTTTTCTTTATTAAAACTACTGATTTGTTTATTTGAACATTTTTGAATTGAGACCAGTTATAGAAAAGAGTTTATTCCTCTTTTATTGAATTCTGGAACTGAATAAATAATTTTATTGTAAGTTTTAGAATCTCCTTTTTTTGAAGAAAAGTGTCCTTCCCTTTTCAAGTTTATTGCCCAGGTTCAGAATGCTTTTAGTTTTCATTCCCCTTTCCTCTGAACAACGATGACAGACTCTCGTAGGATGATCCATTGGATTAGCACCTCTGTTGAGACAGGCTGAAGCCTTTGAAATTTGTCTGTTTATAGAGACGGGTCAGTTTGGAAAAAAAGAGCAGCATGTTGGGGGTGAATTTAAAGACGCCAAAGGAGGAAAGTTTACCACTACGACAATTAAGAGCAACAGAAGATAAACTAATGGCCCTCTGCAATATAACATTTGAACGTTGTGGTTGTGAGAAGATTTGGTTCCTAATTCAACAGTCCAGAGACAGGTTTTTTGCTTCACTTTTGACCCTGCTTTTGACCTCCAGATTTCTTATTCCTTACGTGTTATCAATCGCTGATTGGTCGATTTCTGAACCCTGTTTTGAACGAAGGAACTTGTAGTTTTCTCAGATTCAGTATTCTAGATTTTGCACCACCTGGAGCACCAGCGGCTTTTTCCACTTTTTGCCCTTTCATGTGCAGGCACACCGAGGCATAAGTGGTAGGCTGAATCTTAGCAATCCGGTTTGGTTGCATCCCTTTTGCTCCCTGAACCCGGCCCACAGGCATGGAGAGAATACCAAAATTTCTTTAGTTTCATTCTTATTATTTCTTTTAATTCCATGGCGGAAAAGTTATCATTTTAATTTTGCTCGTAACAGAGGGTTATTTAATGAAGTTCTGATATAGCATAGATCCAGCTGAAAAAATAACAGTTATCCCATAAAATTCAGTTAGTATTTGTCCCCAAAATGATGCAAACATGATCGAAGCCTCCTTGCAACTTACAGAACATCTCTGGCAGACCAGCAAGCCTAGATTTCTTAAGAAGCAAGACCATTGACTCAACAAATAGAGTGTACTAGTTTACTTATAATCTATTTTTCTCTAGCCATGAAAAGCGTTTTCTTTACTAATTCTCATTGTTCACATTTTACTAAAATATATATTGGTTCAGATTTATGTTTACTAGAATATGACTAAATTAGTGATGCTAGTTAGTTCAGACTTAAAACTTTCTTATTTTAACACGAATACATTTTATTGTTATTGTTAATCTTAAAATTGAGTTCTTCTTTCCTTTCTCAACCCCTTGGGCATGGACTTGTGACAGATGAAATTCTAAGTAAGATTTCGGTATTGGGTTAAGTGATGGGTTTTGATGTTGATTGGTAATTGGTTAGTTAACCATTCTACCGATAGTAATCAGGTGGCGCAGTTGATGAACAAAGTTATTAGACATGATAATTAGGGTGAAGTAAACCGGACCCTTACATGACTCTAAAGACTTTAATGTTCTAGATCGTTCATTCATATTGGTGAGTTCCCCCATAATTAAGGGTGGTAATAGTAATGTTGGTGAATTGATTGTGGCAGTGAAGGAGCTTATTTCTGCAGTGAACGAATTTATTAAGATAACGACGGATTTGCAGAAAGATAATTGAGTTATTCACTCGAAAATTGATAATGTGCTTTTGCTGCTGGCAAATGATGGGAACAAACCAGCTCATTTGTCAGCCGTTTCTCATGTTCAAACTCCTAACACGAGAATTAAATCTGTTGCTTGTCAAGTACAGGGGCTTTGCAGAGCACGCTCTCTAAACAGGTCAGTGTATTGCATTTACCTAGTGTTAAAAGCTCAGCTAATAAACCAATGCTCATTGGTTCTAATGACTCATAATCTGGTCCTCTTCAGTCTATAGGACTACCAATTAAAATCAAACTTCTGTATATTTCCCGTTTACAGCCGACTCTTATCTGTTCTGAATTAGTTGACTTTGTTTCCTTTGGATTTCATAATACTTCGGATTTTAATTTTTCAGATGATGCATTTTAAGCTAAACATAGAAAATGAGTTGTCAACTCTTGGATTGTAGAGATCAATTTATTGAATTATAACTTGTTTTTAAATATAAACGGAGATAATCTTGACAAGGTCTTTGCCAACGTTGATTTTTCAGTCCGTTTTCATGAAAATGCCCTTGTTTTGGCTGACGATTATCACCCACTTTTCACCGTTTCTTTAAAGTGGGATTTTCTTTGTAATAGTAAGCCCCGCAATACGGAGCTTTATTTTACTAGGGCCAACTTTCAGGGTATTTATGCATTCTTGAAATATATAGATTGGCAAGATGTATTGTTAATGGCTGATGTTAATCAAATTTGGCATAGGATAGTTTCTGTAACTATTGAAGCTGTCTACTCGTTCACTCCCCGCTCTAAAAGAAAGTTTGCTGGAGTAGGTGGTAAAGTTTGTAAACATCAACGTCAAATTCCTTCTTGGGTTTCTAGTGCTACTCGCCAGCTTTGGCAGTTGAAGCAAAAATTACATAAGAAATATAAATTTTCGAACTCTTCTGCTGATCACATTAGATTTTCAAATGCTCGTCAGCATTTAAAGCGAACTGGAAGCTTGACGGGACTACTTATTTTAATCACTTAGAATCTACTCTCAAATTTCTGCCACATTCGTTTTGGGATATTGCTAAACGGTTGCTTGCCTCAAAGAAGGCTTGGCCCGTTTATTTAGATCAGGATTTTTCCGATCAAATTGCTCTGTCTATTTCTCTAAATATGAATAATGATGCAAAATTTGAAGGAGATGATAATTTGCTTGAATCCTGTTGGAACTCAATTAACAAAAATTTTATCTCTGCAACACTCTTAAATTATGGGAAGCACTCCTCTGTGTCGTAGGTTGTTATTATTCTGGTCGTTCCAGATTATATTTTTAAAGGCTGCCTGATTCCTCTTTCAATACCTTTGTTACATCTTTTTAATATCTCAATTGCCTCCGGCCACTATCCTGAGAACTGAAAACAGGTGACCATACAACCAATACCTAAGAAATCTTCTGCTAGTGGTGCAAATAATTATCGTCCAATCACGTTGATTCCGCTTCCTGCCAAGCTGTTGGAAACTCTCATTTCCAAACAATTTGCACAGCATCTCAATCCCTATACTTCTGAAATGCAGCATGATTTTAGACCCACTTTATCTACTCAATCTAACTTGCTACATTCCTCCATCATGTTACAGTCCAGAGGATAAGATTCAAGTTGACTCTTTATATCTGGACTTTACAAAAGCATTCGACAAAGTTAATTTTTACCTTCTGTTGAAAAACTGCGCATTATTGGTCTTTCAAAAGCCACTATTGATTGGTTTTCCTATATGCTGCTTGGTAGATGTTTTACAATTTGTAATCAGGACCCGAAATCGTTTAGTTACCCTATTAAGAGTAGAGTTTCGCAGGAATCACCCCTCGGTCCGCTATTGTTCAATATATTTATTGCCAATTTACCATACCTGTTGACTATAGTTGATCCAGGGAAAGATGGAATGGGCGGAGCCTAGGAATTTTGAATTGGCCAATCAGAGAAAGGTTTGATCAAGCGATTAATTATTTCTGATTTACAAAGGAACATTTGGCAAAGCGTTTGCACAAAAATGTAAATCCACCCATTTTGGGTGACTTGTGGTAGAAATCACAAAAATTGTGCAAGGTCTTAAGTGCGAAACTTTTTATCAACATTTTTACTTTTTATTTCGTAGTGAAATTACTTATACTGCATATTAAATTTAAAAAAAATAAAATTGATAATACACTTACAAAAAGCTCTATCCCATCATGTTAATAGAAATTATAGTTGTTTAACTAAAATTTTATTTTTATTTTTTATTTTATCTTATTCAAAAATTGTAAGCCATAAAATTGAAGTCAATATATCGATATTATTTTATTCTTTAATAAATCTTTCACTTCTTTTGTTATTTCTTCTAATGAATTAGAAATAAAAGAAATTTAAAAATGAATCATTAATAAACATTTATTTACTATAAATATTTCAATAAAAATGTAAAAACAAAGGTTCTCGGCTTTTCTGTTTATTTGCTGGCCATTAAAATGGCCTTTTAATGAGTTAGTCTTTAACGTAGCATTTGCAACTGTTGTAAATATCGGCATCGTTGCGCTATTACTTCTGTACGTTCAATATAGAATTTATGACTGTCGAATTTTCTGAATTTCATATGCAGTTTCATGCATTTTGACGACGAAGGAAAATCTTGACCCGCGTTATTCAGTCCTCGCGTTATTCAACTTGCTGAAAACATTTGTAATCGTAGGATAACCTCCTTCTTGGTATATTTAAGCAACACTTGTCCATGTAACTAAAAGTTGAAATTCATCTAAATTTTTAAAATGTGACTTCCTTGCCCTCTTCTTCCCAGGCGTTGGTTCGGTGTACTTGTTCCAGTCTCTGAAGTTAGCCTAGCTACGTTCTAAATGTCGTCGAAACTTGTGTTGCTTTAGATGTTTCTTCTATTAACACTGAAGTAGTTTTATCAGGATCCTTAAGTTTAAAATAGGAAAATATATTTTAACAATCTCCCTAGCTTGGCTATGAAGAGTTTGTTCTCGATTAGGGGTTTGTTAACAAAGGTATTAGGGGTTGCAGATGAAGTAGCCAGTATAATCGCTGGTCACTGCATGTGGTGAATGGATTGAAGCCCGCGTAGATAACGAATAAACCCCGTAATTCAATGCGCGTCAATTGCCTGATGGGATTAATCAATATCAACGCTAAGCCACGCCTACTCTATCTTTCACTGGATCAACTATAGCTTACCTATTGATGTACTCATCTAGGCAGGTGATATTAAATTATATAACACTATTGTTAACTGGTCATTTTGTGAGGACCTACAAAATGGACTTGCTCTTGTTTATAATTGATCTGTAGCCAACGGCTTAGAGCTAAATGTTCTAAAGTCATATGTTGTTACTTTTACCCGTAAACTGGCGCCTTTTATTTATGATTACCATATAGGATCAAGTTTTTAATTAGAATGAATTCCATTAAAGATCTTGGGGTCCTGTTTTCTGATACCTAAACATTCTTTAAAGTTATGTAGGATCTTAATTCCGATATTTCTCGTAGTTAGGTGGGTATCTTGAAACGATTAACTTATTTCTTTTCTGAGTTTAAAACTTTTATTTATCCGCATAAAATAATCGTTGTTCCCAAACTTTTATACGGTGCATGGATTTGGTTTGGTGGCAATAAAAATACGCTTGCTTTTCTGCAACAAAGATTTTATAATTTTAAATGTTTCTTGGTTAATCTTTTTAATTGTCATGAATTATCCTCTTCAGATTTTAATCTTTTTAATATTAATTTAATATTAATTTTATTATTAGTAAAAGTTTTTTCAACTTGTTAGCGAATATTTATCATTGCAGGTTGTCTGTTTTTTCGTTTTATCATGATTTTAATTTTCATAGTTTAAAGTTGACCAGAACTGGTTTCAGATTTAAAACTCATTTTAAGCGGAAAACCAGTATTTCTCAGATTAACCCAATTTATAAACTGATTAATAACCATGAGCTTCATTTTAATCATATAAATTTGTCTACATGTATTGATTTACGTTTATCTATTTTCTCAGATGTGTAATGCTTCCTTCTTTTTGTTCTTAATCCATCTCGAATTTTTATTTTTAGTCTTATTTTGTGTGTTTCATTAACCCCGTTTTTTGAGCTTTGGCCTGTTGGAGGACAATGTGAGGTTCACCAGATTAGCTGTCTAGGTTGGTCTTCCCTCAGTTGTTATATTATTATTATTATTATTATTATTATTATTATTATTATTAATAATAATAATCTTGCATCCCAACTTAGGATAAAACAAATAAAATACTAATTCTGACAACATTGCCGAATTATCGCTTGCACATGCTGTTTATGATTAACATAATTTTTAGCGCTAAAATTTCAAATTTCCTTCTTTAAATCATATGTTAAATTATTCCATATTCGTGTAGTATTATACGGAAATTTTTTTGATAAGAACGCTGAAACAACTTGTGGCGGAATAATCTTATACTTCTGTGAACAATTCCAAACGTAGTGAATTGGATGTTGTGGATTACTTAACGGGCAGTTTAATTCTTTTAGTCTGGCTGCGTTAATCAGATTGTATAATGAATATATGCCTTGCTTTATACAGATTTTGGTTATAGATGCATACTTTGTCAATGAAAACGTCGTGCGTATTACACTATTGTATGCCACCCTGACTATATGTACTAGTTTTTCAGTAACAGAAGACCAGATAATGATGTCAAATTGAACCTTCAGTTTTAAGACCTCACCTCCTAAAGAGAAAGCCTCTGCACGGAAACATCATACATTAGTCCATCATCTAAGCAGGGCATTGTTATTCGTATTTCTACCGATAATAAGCCCTGAATTTGCACTAATATAATGATGTAACAATGTATGACAGTTTCCGTGCAGAGGCTTTCTCTTTAGGAGATGTTGATTAAGATGGCTTTTATCAGAACAGTAATTTCATTTTTTGTCAATATGGTTTTCATTCGTATAAACAAAAACCTCAGTCGATGAATTTCAATAATAAGCCCCTCTATAGTTGGCTTTAAAGTTAATTTGTTATTGATAGTCAATCCAAGTATTTTACAGTTTTTATCCATAAGCATAGATTTACGGTCAATTAGTCTTATCCTGATTAAATTTTAATCCGTTTTCATTATACCAATATTTCCACTTGCAGGTGTCTTGATAGATTAAATGTCAAGTTTTATCAATGTCTGCTCGCCTGCAAGCGTCATATAAAAAATTGTCATCCACATATGAAATTATTGTAGAAGTCAGCGAGAATTGATAAATATCAGCGGTTGGAGCCGCATATAAGATGGTTGCAATTGGGGCACGTGAAATAGTCCCCGTGAAGAGATTCAATAACAATTTGGGATTCAAGTTGGACGTAATTTATGCGATTTAAAAAGTAATTTGTAAGAAGATGAAGAGTAGATAAGCTAATTCGTAAAGTTGCCAACTTATTAATCAGTTTTGCCCTATTAACAGTGTTAAAGGCTTTGGCACATTGGTGTTAACCAAGTATGCAATTCAGCTCTTATCCAAGGTAGGAATTATTAGATGAAAAAGAAAGAATATGATGGTTGATGGAGCTATTTGGTCCATCACCGAACGGTTTTGGCGATATTGTGCACCATAAAAACTCAAAAAGATGGGCAAATATCAATTTCGCAGGAATCTTGGCGAAAGTCGAGACTATGCAGATCAGTCTATAATTCGTAAAGTCGTTAGTAGCACCCTTCTTGTATACCGGAACAATTAAAGCTTTTTTAAAGTCAGTTGGAAATTGTTTATGTTCCCAAACACATTGCAGTAGGTTTTCAAATAAAACATTTACAAAATCACCCAGTTTCTCATAGCAGTAGCTGTAAGGACATCGTCCGTATTAGAATTTTTATTTTTCATTAATCTTAAAGAGGTTGCAGTAACACTTAAGGGTATGACAAACGCTTCTTGATCATGGATAGGAACAATATCAACGTCAAATGTAGTATTAGTTTTTAGATTATTCGGGTTAGCAATCCATTATAGGACATAAATAGAAATTTTTTCCAGAATTAGTTTAAATTAAATCCTGGACACAGGGACCGAAATGTAGGGAACATCGATTCTTTCACCCTTAACCAATAGTAGTAGTACATAAATAGAACCTGCATCGGTTTAATGTCGCAATAACTACATTTTATTTTTTATTAGAAAGATAGAAAAGGAAAATTCAAGTAATAGGTTTAACAATGAGTTGTAAAAATAACTCACAGTAGAGATTGTTCTGCTTACCTGCAAGTATAATTATCCCGGGCAATGCCGGGTTCTCTGCTAGTCTAGATATATAAAGAAGTAGTTTGTGGGAGGATTTGTTTGTTTGTTTGTTTCTTATACAAATCTACAGTTTTATTCCGATCTTGATGCAATTTTGAATACTTGACCTTCAAAGCATAAAGAAGGTCACTGTCTATCAGATTTCGAAAAATAATAAATATTGAGAAAAAAATCGATATTCATGATTATGGTATGCCATATTAATAAGTAATATCTCATGACCAACAATGCCAGGCAAACTTTTTGCAACAATAGTTATCAAGAATGGTATCAACACGCAATTCACAAACGTTCTGCACAGACAAACAATATATATCTCATGACCAACAATCCAAGGTAAAGTTTCTTGCGGAAGACTTCGTAACGGAAGGTAATGGTTCTAAACCGGACGGTTGGGAATAGAAGGTATTATTATGGAAAGGTAATTCTGGTTAGAAATGACCATCACGATAGAGTTTAAGTCGACGTAATCATGAGCGAGAAAGGAGGATGAGCGCAGGAAGTTTCCAAGGATAGAGAGGGTTTCTGGGACAGGGATGTTAGTATAAAGGTTAGTAATGTCAACTGACATCAGGGAAAGGTGTTCATTAGTGTAAAAGGAGGAGAGAGATTCAGTACATTATATGTGTAATCGATTTCTGGACATTATATGTGTTCTGCAATAGTTTAAGGTTGAAAAGGAGATATTAGTGTAAAAGGAGGTTGAGGAGATATTATTTCATACTTTCGATACGTTGATGATATCCTAATTATTTTTGATTCCCGTTTTATCTCACCTGTTTACATTGCTAACCTTTCCAACACTTTCTCACCCCATATCCAGTTCACCTTTGAAACCGAATCTAACCGCTCTCTTCCATACATCGATATCCTAATGACTAATGAACCCTCCAATCACCGCTTTTCCTTCTCTGTCTACCATAAACCCACCACATCATCTAATTTAATCCACTGTTCCTCTTCATACCATTTTATCCATAAAGAAGCCTCCCTCCGTTTTTTCATCGTCCGTGCCCTCAAGTTACCCCTCAATCCTTCTTTCCGCGCCACCGAATTCCGAACTATACGCGCCCTGACTTTAAATAATGGCTACACTACTTCCACCTTCTTCCAGATTCTCCAACGAAGAAAACTTGCCCTCTCCAACCCTAAACCTCCTCACCCATCCCCATCCAAGAAATGGGTATCCTTGCTACTCATTAGTCTACATTTTTACTGCCTTTCCGCTTTCCTCTCCTCACTTGGCCTCCAAGTTTCCTACTGCTCATAAACCCATGCTTTCGCTCTGTTAATCCCCCCATCCAAACAGACACCGATAAATTCTCCCGTTCCGGAGTTTATAAATTAAACTGTGTATTTTGCGATCAATACTATATAGGCCTGTCGACCCACAATTTCAATAATCGATTTAAGGAACACATTGACTCCTACAAGAAACAAGATAATAAATCACACCACACGATCCACCTTGCCTGCACGGGGCAAGCCCCAAAAGAGCAAAGTGAAATTATGACTATTCTCCATCTACGCAACGACCCATTCAAGACTGCCACTCTTGAAGCCATTGAGATCTTTAAAGCTATGATCTCCCCTCCAGATCACCTCAATTGCCAAACCGTTGTTGATATTTATTCTATTTTAAATTCTTTCCGATATCTTGTAATTTTTCAAATTTGTATATTTACTTTCTTTTCCATTTTTTATTGATACTTTACTTTATGTTAACTCTGGATGAGTCTTCTACTAACGCGATTTCAATTTAGCTTGCGTTATGACGTCACTGTTTTCTTTATATTTCAATCACTTTTCCTCTCAAGGCTTCCTTATAATTTCATTGTTATTGGTTCCTTATCCAACCATTCTCCTATCCAAATGTCGCCACAGTATAATTTATTTATTTACTATTTGTTATTTGTTTCATCCAATCATGTTCCCATTCTGTACCATATTTTCTGTATATAAAGGCTTATGTGCTCTTGAGTGATTTAAAAACGTAACACGTATTGGGCCGCTGGCAGTTTCAGTGGAGGCCTTTCGAGGGAACAAGAAGCCACTACAGTGTTACAACTGCCTGCGCTTCGGACACGTATCCATGGGCTGCACGGAAGATCCTCGTTGTAATAAATGTGCTGAGGGGCAGCAGTCAAGAGATTGCCCCAAGATCAAAGGACAAGACCCCCCAAAGTGCATCAGATGTGGTGGACAGCACACATCAAACTACACGAAATGTCCAAAGTACCCCCAGGTTCAAAGGATGTCTAGTTCTAAAGTGACAGCAGGCAAATCCTATGCTGCCGCTGTGTCTACTCCGGAAGATAAAGGCCTCAACATCAACGACCTACCAGGTATGTATAAGCAATTAGGACGTATCTTTAATCTGTTTTCTAATCTAGGCAAAAGTTACCCACAGTTGAGTGGGCTCCTTACGACCAACTAATTTTAGTATGGCTGCACAACGTTATACTGTAATCAACAAAGGTGAACTTCGGTGCGTGATATGGAACGCTAGGGGCATTCCCCGAAAGCGTATCGAGTTTCACAACCTTCTGATAAATCAAGAAATTGACGTGGCTTTCCTCTGTGAAACTCACCTCAAACCAAGCCAAGACTTCAAGCTACCTGGCTATTGTGTGTACCGTAAGGATCGAATGGCTTCAAATGCTGCAAGATGTGCGTCTGGGGGCGCTGCGATTATCATTAAGAGGGGAATACAACACCAAGAATTAGTAACCAAGTCTTATGCAGGTATGGAATCAGCCTCCATCATTATCAATGACGTCTCCTGTGGTGAAGTGAAGTTCGTAGCGCTCTACAATTCACCTAAACATTATCTTGACATTTGCGAGCTTGATGAACTCTTCAGTGGTGACACTCCAGTCGTCCTGGCTGGTGACCTAAATGCCAAGCATCCAAGCTGGAACTCCAGAACGCAGAATTACAACGGCATGATTCTCTATAGGTACATACAAGGTAGAGATGATATCATCGCTGCTGGACCTGTGGAGGACACCTACTACTGCGACCACTCCCCTAGTAGTGACGTTTTGGACATCTCGCTCTTGAAGGGTTTCTTCAAACCGTACAATATCTTCACGATTGATGACCTTTCTTCTGACCACAAGCCTGTGGCGTTGAACTTTGACAATGTTGACATTAATTTCCGAGAGGAACTCGTACATCATCAAGACTGGAAGCTCTACAAAGATATTCTTAAGAACTATGGCTACCATCCCGACGTTGCTTACTGTACAGAGGACATCGATCAACTTGTTGATGACATCACCAGATGTATTAACAGTGCCATAGAAGTCAGTAAGTATCCATCAGAGAATAAACCTTCTCATCGAATCCAACTCTCTCCTGGAATCCAACGCCTAATTGCTGAAAGAAACAGGACCCGTAGACTTTGGCAACGCTATCGTGAACCTTGGCTCAAAACCAAGTACAACAGGTTAGTGCGAAGAGTTCAAGAGGAGATAAAAGAGCTTCGCGACGCTAGATGGAATGAAAAACTCAAAAGCTTGTCGGCTCGCGACAATCCCATTTGGAGTATGGTTAGAGCTTTACAGAAGAAGAAGAATGTTATGCTTCCTCCTCTCCGTACACCACAAGGTAACTATGTGCAAACTGATCAGGACAAGGCCCAAGTCATTGCAGATTCACTGGAAATGCAGTTTTTTACTCCTACCAACGATAAGCCCAAGAGCCAAATCATGTCTCAGCGTGTGGAAGAAGGTATTTTCAACTTTGATGAAGTCCCGAAGCATTTTACTAAGTACAACATTGAGGCTGGTGAGATCGCCAACATCATAAATAAACTGAAAAAGAAGAAAGCTCCAGGAAAAGAAAAGGTGAGTAATAATGCCCTTATGAATTTCCCAAAGAACTTTATTGAATTTCTCACCAATATCATTAGCGACTGCTGGAAATGTTCTTACTTCCCTGTGGCTTGGAAGAAATCTATTGTGTTGAGTATCCCAAAGCAGGGGCAAAATCCTGCAATTCCCGCGAGCTACCGACCTATTAGCTTGCTACCCTCGATGTCCAAGGTGTTGGAGAGAACGATCCTTGTCAGATTCCAAGATCACTGTCTAGCAAATGACCTTTTACGGGAAGAGCAGTTTGGCTTTCATGCTGCCCACTCTTGTCCGATGCAGATATGGAGGCTCATTGAAGACCTGAGCACCCCCCTGAACCTATCCAGGTACTGTGGGGTGGTATTTCTCGATGTCAGTAAAGCTTTTGACCAAGTATGGCATGAGGGCCTTGTCTACAAAATGATCAGAGACGTGTTCCCTGCCGATTTGATCTTGATGGTGAAATCCTTTCTTGACGGCAGATCCTATCAAGCCAAGGTTGGAGAAAATCTTTCCACACCCCGTGTTGTAAAGGCCGGTGTCCCTCAGGGTTCTGTCCTCGGGCCTATGCTATTTAATTACTTTGTACATGATTTCCCAAAACCCGATAATTGTAATCTGTATTTTTATGCGGATGACACTGCCATTATGACATGGGCACACCAGCCGGCTCACGTTATCACTCGGCTGCAGTGCGCCTTGAAGCAGTTCGAAGACTGGTTTAACTGCTGGAAGTTGAACCTTAACGTCGGAAAGTGCAAGGCTTTGTACCTCAATAGGAAGCTCAAGCGTCCCCCAGATTCTCTTGTTCTGTTTAATAAGAAACTGGACTGGGCGGACAACTACAAGTACCTGGGAGTTATCATTGACTCAAGACTCTCATGGAACCAGCATATGTCCTATGCTCTGAACAAAGCGAAGAGGGCTAAGTACAGTATCATAGTTCTTATGGGTCGCAACAGCGCCCTCAGCATTGACAACAAGCTACTTCTGTACAAATCGATTATCCGGACCATACTCCTCTATGGCATGCCTGCGTGGGCGACTATCTGTAAAAGCAGATGGAGTGAACTACAGTCATTCCAGAATGTTACCCTGAGGACCATTGCCCAGCTGGACAGAAGGACGGTGAAAAACCAATCCATGCACCTCGATTTAAACATGGCCCATATCGGTAAGTTTATACAGGATCTCCTTTTGATTATGATACAGAAGATGAAGACTCACGACAATAAGCTTGTGAAAGGGATACTGGAAGACTCAATGAATATGAACTGGCATACGAAGTATCGTAAACCGAGGCACGTTCTTGACATCAATTTTGAAGATATTAGCAACGTCTCTTTTCCAGACTACTGGAAGATGTTATAATCTTATTTCTCCTTGTATTTTTTTATTTCGTTTGTTTTTTTTTTGTTTTTTTTGTTTCTGGCAATCGTCAATCTTATTTTCTTTTTTGTATAATATGGAAGACCGGTTGGGTTGGTTAGGCTTCTTGACTACCTCAGTGTATTTCCTTTGGAGTTTATTCTGGTTAGATGAGCTTTGTGAAAGCGCTGCTTTCGTCCCATCCTAACGAATGTACACTTCACTGTTCGATTGTCGATTGAGTGATTCTTGATAAAGCCGGGAATAAATGGCGAAACTAGTCGGAAACTCTGTTCTCCCTTTATTGTGTTATATAAAGTCTCTACCAATTTTATCGATAGAAACAGCACTATGGACTCCTAACTCAACGATTTTAATTATGAACTTTTACTGTACTTTCCGCAATCAAAAGATAACTGCATTTATATGATCCGTGATTGCGGAAGGAAGAGCAGAAAACGGCGCAAGCGAATGCGCGTAAGAAAGGCAGACGAGCAGGAGCTTGAAATAAAGGATTCGGCTAGAGAGAACGAGAGGGGAACGTGAATCAGCTATCAAGCTAATGCAGAGTTTTTCGAGAAGGTTCGACGACACATAGGCTGAAGCAGTGTGCAAAGGAAAAGGAACGAATTGCCAGCGAAGCGGACATTGACTTGTGTATAGACAATGACAATATTGCGCCTTGTATTTTTGTAAATGATTCCCATGAATTAATTTATTCTTCAGTGACTGTAAATGTGGATATTTCGCCGAACGATTCTTCTCCCGTCTCGTTTGCCGTAGAAGACATGCTGGACTGCCTCATTCTACAAGCTAAGCTCCGACTGAGCAGGGGACAGCATTACTAAACCCCGTCTCCTCCATTACGAAAAACATATCATCGAAAGGAAAGGACGACGCTCCCTCCAAGCAGAGGGCAGGAATATTCGGTCTCGACTATTTCGAACCAGGTCACGACAGTATTTTTCTTTCTACAAGTTTTGAAACGTCACTCGTCGTAGTCTCAGAACTTCGAGGGTGTTTTCCCGACTGAGGATCTAATGCCATTTTCGCCAGACGACATAGTCACCAGCATATATCCCTGGGTCATTACAGCTTTCATGAGGGAGAGTCTCGGCGCCTTCACCCCAATCTTGAGGTAAGCCGATATTCCAATTCCTATCTAAATTAAAGTCCCTTGATAATATTAGCTTTATGCAGC
The DNA here is from genome assembly GCA_023313115.1 of Rhysida immarginata. Lineage (NCBI taxonomy): Eukaryota > Metazoa > Arthropoda > Chilopoda > Scolopendromorpha > Scolopendridae > Rhysida > Rhysida immarginata. The sequence continues at coordinate 1,102,095 of JAHWFO010083123.1, read as the reverse complement.
ACAACGCTAAACGGTTGAGGCCCAGCAAAACCAGCTCTCGCTCTCCACACTTTGCCTTGCATATTTTTTAATTTCGCTTCTGTTGTAGTTTTGCTTGCTGGCGTAAGGTATGCGTGAGGGTTGTAAACAAGCAGACAATTAACAGGGGACTGGAATTGAAATAATTTTATTTCAGAAGATGAAGAGAAGCTACAAGTGTATACAAAGCTAATCCCCATGAATAGTGGCAAATCACATTCTGTCAAGGTCGTACGCGGTATTTAAAGTCGTCTCATTTTATCTGAATCAACCCTCCGTATTATAGTATGGCCCCTTTGCACAATGTTGACGCCTAACAGTCCTTCAAGAATAAATTAACAGCCTTGGAGTTTCTTATTTTAGTTTACTGAATGGGGTTTTGTCATGAATTCTGCGATGTTTTCCTTCGATGAAATATGGAGTTTCCAGTTGTCTTTGTTAAATGCCTGTCGAGTGAAATGATAACGAATATCTATGTGTTTCGTATTGTTATTCTCGATGATATTATTTATTAAATTTCTTGCAGTGTCGTTGTCACAATGCACAACAATCCTTTCATCGTATCCGGTGATTTCTTTGGTTTCAATGAGGATTCTATTCAGCCAGATGAGTTCTTTGGTTATTTCACCTTATGCGATATATTCTGCTTCCATCGACGATAAAGCGATGCACTTTTGCTTAGTTTTCTCCAGCTGATGACGGCAGAGTCTATATAAATTATATAACCACTAATGGATTTCCGGCCGCTTTCATTCGATCCCCAACTTGCATCGCAAAAACTTCTTAAATTTAAGTTAGTACAGTTTAAATTTAGTATTTTATGTTTTGTACTTCGGAGGTAATTAAATAGTTTGCATAGAGCCTCCCAAGTCCTTTTGTTTGGATGTTCATTGTACTGTGCCAGTTGGTTAATGAAAAAAATTTAGCCAAACCATCTGTAGAAATGAATAATAAATGGAAATTACTACTAATACTATAATATCACTTCCCTTGCACTGAACAATCCTGTTCACAACAATCAAACTAATCATAATATCACACATTGTATTAGATTACATTGTTTTGTTTTTTTATTATTATATCTTCTATTATATTGTTTTTAACTGAATTTCATTCAAAAAGTTTACATACTGAAGTTGGGATAAAAATCCCGAAAACGTTTTAATACATTTCAAGTTTTTCATCTACGAATCATCGAACTTTCATCATAGACCTTCTTCACCTGTAACTGTGTGCCTCCCTGTGTTCGTGTAACATTTCTCCACCAGATGTTTGTTTCTTCTGTTGTTTCATCTGTATTTCATCTACATAAACTCCACAGACCTTTTTTCAATTGTGTTTCGTCCTTCAACATTTTCATTTATCAATTGGGTGACTTTTTTTCATTGTTTCTATTATTTATTTTATTTGTTTTCTTTTAATTAAATGGAGTTTTATTCATTTTTTAATTAATAAATTTATCACAACTCCTACTCTTATATAATAATTATGAAATAATTTTATTTCAGAAGATGAAGAGAAAAAAAAAAACTGTAAAAATCCAAGAGTAATATTAATTATTTAATTGTCATTAAGCACAAACTTTTTATCATATAATCTTTCTAACATAATTATTCTTTAACTTTATATAATATTATTTGCCTAATATCTGACACAAAGAAAACTTTACTTTAAAAATTGCCGTCTAGTTCTAATTCATATCATGCAGTTAATTTTATCGTTCTGACATTAAATATTCAATCTAATTTCCATGGCTAACAATGTATATATAACGTAGCAGCTATTTATGACCTAAATAATAAAATTTATGTATACAAATCTTTTATTCTTGTCGAAAAATTTTATATACATAATCATAATTTTTGAATTGATGAATCTTTCAGCAAATCTCAACTTAAGTCATTACACGACTATACCTAATGTTCAACCTAATGAAGAAACTTTCGAGTGTTCTTCTATGCCGCACGTATTCAAATCGATTGCTGAAAAATTATATTTTGAGGTTTTGACGTCACTTCAGATGTTGCAACAATAAAAGGCGATTCATAGTTCACAAATTAACAGCGGCTCATTAGTGCAATTTTTAAAAAATATTATAAACAGCTTCTAAAAAAACGGCAACCTAATATCGCACGTGCTGTAACAGTGTGGGTAGATATTTTTCTAGGCGTATACGAGCATCGAGCTGGATGGTTTTGGGATAAATTATTGGGGTAAATAAATGAATTAAAGGTTATGTTAACTTTATTCTCTAGAGACGTTTATTGCTTTAAGAGGTTTACCAGACCGTTGCTATGTACTATCTCTAATGGCTACTTTATTTATAATCTGTAGCTTCCTTTGTGGTCTGGTCCAGGACATTCAATATATAGCGTAACCACCTGGTATAAAGCGGCTAGCAGCAAACTTCTACATATTCCCATAAAGAAAATTATTCCGCTTCGAAGAAGCAAGTCTGCATCAGTTCAGCGCAACGATATTTATTTATTATTTTACTTACTTGGGCTGGTAAAAATTTTTGTTGAGAAGACGTGGCTCCTTGACTCCTTCAGTATGTCTCTACCAATACTTACTCTAATTTATTGTGAGCGAGAATTACTCGCCTCTTTGAAGGGGATTTTCCACGTGTTAGTGGAATTCCCCCTTAACCATTCATTATCTGTCGGGAGCAACCCATCACCTTAAGTGAGTGGTCTCCCAGCCAAACTTATAAAATTGTTTGTACTTTTCATTCTTTATGAAATTAAAGTCGATGGCTATAAATGATTTAGTAAATGTATGCTCTTTGATCACGTAACTCTTGTCACTCACACTCTTCCAGTGACAAGGAGCATATATTTCACGTGTTAGCCTCCGTGGTTTACGTTCAGAAAATTTTTTCTACCCGTCCAAACCACCGTAAGGAAAAAAAAAATTTTCCCTCTTGTGGCGTTTCCTCATGTTGAAGGAATATTACGAATCCTAAGCATTCTTAAGCTTCATAGGGGGATTCCGATCCCAATACAGTCAGTCTGTTTAGCAAAACAGCGAAAGCGCGCTAAAATCATTTTTAAGTGCAGCCAATAATGGTTGATTAGGAGTGCTTGCACTCACAGTATTATTAGTGCGCATTGTTCAAATTGACAATATTCAGTTTAGCGCAATTCTGTAGGAGGAGCATATATTTCACGAACAAGTATTTTACTTTCCTTTCTTGGAATTAGAATCGCTTGGCGAATTAGCAATTGGCGTTTTAAGTTACATTATTTAGGTAAGGTAGCGCATTTAAATTTAATTAGGAAGTTCGGCTATTGTGAGGTTCTAAGATTAGGCAATTAATTCTATTGTATCTACTATTTTGACAATTTCTTTCTACCAAAGTATGGAGCGCAAAAAGCAAATGATGAAACAGCCCAAATGGCGTAATGAGATAAAGGAGAAATTAGCCTCGATCAAGTACAATAAACAGGAGTTAGAACATTTTAACGCTTGTTTTTTACTACTCGCTAATCAGCTCACAACTACTCCGGAAGCGGAAAAGATAGCATGGTATAAAACCGCGCTGCATGATAAACTAGGTGATCAGCTAAACTGTGGTAATTTCTATAGGTTAGAACAAGTTATGCAATGAGCTAAGGAGTGCGAAGAGCAAGAGGCCACAGCTGAAGCACCTAAATTAGTTCATAATGTAGCAGCCATCATATCTAAGTGGACAGGGGATGAGGAATTAATAAAGGCCAAAAAAAAGAATTATCATAAATGTCATGTCATGTCACCAGTCACTATATTCGGATGACTTGGCCGGCATCGTTGGACGTCTGCGCTCGGCCATAATGACACCAAATGAGCAGTTTGTTAAGAGTGTCATTATGCAGAGTCTGAAAAGATTGGTCCGTAAAACTCAAGGAATGTATAAAAAACAAATTCCTTAACTCACTTACTAATCCCTTGCAAGGATAACTTTAATAATTTTCACCTTTGCCAGGCATTTCATTTTATCAGCCTTTTTAAGACATGTACATTGAGCAGCATCCAACCTTCCCTATAGAATTCGGGAGCGATGGTACGTTGCAATGTCTTGTTGCAAGAAGTTTCTGCGACAAGTCATATTAAGGAGAAATTTTAAGATTCTAAAATGTTTAAATGATTTAACATTTGCTTTTTTAATCGTATAATTGAAGTTGTAAAAACGAACTTTTCAATGTTTAAATAAAAAAATGCATGATTTAAGGATTTGTTCTGTTTTAACTATGAGCGACGTTTTTAAAATACGTACCGTAGAATATTGATAAAATAAAATGACCTTACATTCGCGTTCTTATGTTAAAATATGCAAGGTTTACTGCATGAATTTATGATTAAATTTGTGATATATTATTTTAATTTTAAGTTGTGAGTCTCGCAAATTCTTCGGAATGAGCTGTGTTTGTCGTGAATTGTCTTGTAACGAAATATCGGTATCCCTGATTTAAATGATTGGCTTCGACTGCACACAGTTCACAGATAGCTCAGTTCTCATCACACATCATACTAGAATTTTTGTATTCAATTGTTGTTTATTCAATTTAATTTAATAATTTCAATTGCATTAATAACTAGATACATATTTCGCACCTCTTCTAATAGCGTTTCCATGCCTCTTTTCTTTCTCGGGCTCTTTACCTTTGTGAACTGAGCGTCCGACATTTTTATTTTGTGACAGAGAGAGAGAGAGAGAGAGAGAGGATGCCACTCTGACATCACTGCAGAGTTCGTTTTCTATTGGCTGAGCAACCGCTTCTGCCCTGCTTCTGCCAAAAAGTTAAACCAACCAAACTCCAAAAAGCGGAAATTTTCAGTCGGGCAGATGAGACGAAAACAGGAAGTGACATCATAAAATTTTCTACTTTATGGTATTTGCCGTTGTTTTTACGCATATGAAATCTACTATACAGGGTGATTCAGAAAGGTAGATCAAGAATGAAATACCATGTACTGTTTGTAGCTGGGAACAATTTTTTTCCGGAAATCCATCCTTACAGAGATAAGGCAACTTGTACGAAGTAGGAATGGATGTGCGTTACCCGGACGGCAATGGTAGGGTCCATGTAAATTAGGATCTAAACATGTAAATTGTTCGTGTTCTCTCCTTTAAAAGAGAGGAAACGAAACATATAACACCATTGTCGTACAATGGATCGCTTGACTAATGCGGAGCTTGCGGACATGCATCTCATCTACGGCTCTTATGATATTATAATATGCGGGATAAAAGATAAGTTATAATTAAATAAAATGCCTAAATCTTTAATTTCGTTTTTTTCCCAATAATAGCATAATTAATCTTGTAGTCAAAAATAAAATTTGTTACTTTCCTGGAGAAGAAAACTACGTGTGATTTGCTACAGTTAAGACTTAATCTGTTCGATTGAGAGCAGGAAAGAATTGAGTCCAACGTTTCTTGCATTCTAATACAGTGTAACCAATTTGCAAAATTTAATAAAAAAATAAAAAAGTTCGTACCACGGCGGAATTATCACTTAGCACAGCAGATTCAAACATTTCATAGAAATACATTTTGACTATATTGTCTGAATGTGAATATTTTGGAAAATGAGATGCTGATAATGCGATGATTGAACGTTCGTTTCCAAGAATTATTAAAAATGAGCATAAAATGATGCAGTGACAGGACATAAATGAGGCAGCGTCTATTGAGGAGGCAAAGGAGTCACACGTGTCTCCCTTGAGCTCCCTATCAAACATCCAGACAACTGGCAAACATTTATGTGTCTGGAAAGGAAAGAGAAAGAATGCTTATCAGTCAGAGAAACTCTGCAGCAAAAACATAAAAGACTATACGGGCATTGGAAACTATTGAACAACGGCAGTTTCGAATAGAGCAAGAGGGTATTCGAGCTGTTACGTCAAGTGCAACGGAAACTTTCAAAGAAAGATGGGTGCAAAGTATCCTGTGATGTTCCCCGGTGAGGAAGATGGACATTGGTTTCGTCTTAGGAAAGTCAAGAAGAGTTTAAATAAAGTCCTGGTATATTACCTAGAATTCCTGTTTTTCGGACTTGAATAAATAGAATAGATAGTCTCTTCGCTCTGTGTTGTATTGATTGAGTTATTATTTTACCAATTTGGATTTATAATTTAACTTTTTGAGATTGTTGTTTACCTACCAGTAGATTTATCCCGGGCAAGGCCTTGTCCTGTGCTAATATATCTATATATATAAAAATGGATATTTGTATGTATATATGTATGTTCCTTATGCAAATCTTATGTATATATGTATGCAAATCTTATGTATATATGTATGTTCCTTTAGTTTTATTCCGTTCTTGATGAAATTGTGCACATATGACCTTCAAAGGAAGAGGAAGAGCACTGTCTACATGAGATTTCGAAAAAAAATAATTTTTAACATAAATTTCATTTTCCGTTTGTTAACACATTAACTGGTGTTGCACTGCAAATGAAACACATTTACTGATGTTGCACTGCAAATGTAACACATTTACTGGTGTTGCACTACATAATTAACCAAATTAACTTCTTTTAGGTAGGGGGGTAACGAACTATAGATTGTTATAGATTTCCATGAAGCGTGATATCTCCACCATGACCTACCTGAAACCTTCCCATGCTCCATCGGAATTACCATGAAAAATTTCATCAAGATTGGTCTAGCCATTTTGGAATGCATAGCGAACAGATAGGCCCATGTTCGTTCTTATATAAATCTTTAGTTTAATTCCAATCTTGATGAAATTTGATAGTTTGATCATCAAAGCAAGAAGAAGGTCACTGTCTACATGAGATTTCGAAAAAATAATATTTATCGATAATAGTTCATGGATTTAAACTCAAATTATGGACCAAGAATACATACCTCCTGAAGAACAATGCAAGGCAAAGTTTGAGCAACAATAGATTGCTCTGTTTGTTTCAACAGTAGTGATAGCAACACTGAATTCTAAAAATGATATGGCATTAAATACAAAAATTGGAGAAAATATACCAGATTCATCCAATCCAATCTTTATATATAAAAATTCGGCTTCAGGGTGCGTCTGTAAATGTTCTAAGAACTCTTGAACCACTTATCCGATTGTGCTCATATTCGCACTATACGTTCGTTAGGTTCAGAGTAAGGTTTATATGTCTCCAAAGGGAGGGGGCGGGGGTAAATATATCTTGGTTTATGTTTGCATGTTTCCTCAACAGATGGCGCAACGGATACGGCATTAAAATTTCATCAAACAAACAAACCGAGCAATGCCGGACATATCACCTAGTAGTTATGTATGTAATACATGTTCATTAAGACATGAAAATGAATCTCAAGACTGATCATTTTGTAAACTTCAATAACAAAAATATTTTGAGGACACACGATTTATATACATAAATCGAGGACCACGTAGGAAATTTTAAGAATACATATAATTCCTGTCCTTTGTGCTTTTCCTAGAATTGATAGCTATTAGAATTTAACATTTTCTTGAAAAGCTTTAAAAATAAGCAGTAAATAAAAACTATGGGGAGTTAGCAGACTAATGAGAAACAATGGAAAGGCGGCAGAGAAAGCCGCTTCACTCGGTGCTGTATAGATTTTCCAGCACACTGCTTCAACTAAATAAGTGGTGAGTGACCCTGTGCCCGTCGATGCAAATGTGTCAACAGAAGAAACTGCGGTTGCCGGATCACACCAAGTGATGAATGCACCAGTTTTTCTTCAAGAACTCGACAGCAGAGTGTGAATTGCAACAGTTTACCAATTAGAAAAATTGATGGAAAAATTCCGCGAACTGGATTCGAACCAGGAACCTCGACTGTTATGGTCAACGCCTCTATCAATTGAGCTATCACAGACACTTGAACTGCCATGTTTTCACTAAGTGTCTAAAAGACAACCAAGTTGTCAAGAAGGAAAGCCCAATGGGGGATGGGCTCCCGGTTCACAGATCGTGAATTTTTACTATCCAGGCCATCAGAAAGTTTGATGAACACACAATAAGAAATAAAGAAATTAAACTGGTTGTCTAACGTAAAGACCACTTGGTTGTCTTTAAGACACTTATTGACAGAATGGCTGTTCAGGTGTCTGCGATAGCCCAATTCATGGTTTCTTAATTGAAGAGGTTATGACACTCGTAACCGTGCCAATGCTATCGGCGCGAACCAGAAGATCTACCGGAAGTACATGGCGAACGAGCAATCTATGCTTCATTTATTAAATTTTTATGATTCATTTTGAATCATCTTTTTAAGATAAAAAGCTTAAAATGTATAACCAGCTCTGCCTTAAAATAAACATCGATAACTTATGCTTTATATGTTGAAATCTATTGTATGTCTGATTATTTAAAGCATACTTCGATGTTTCGCCATCTGGTGGACAAAATAAAAGCGGGATCGCGTTTAAACGGGAGTGTCATAAGTTATGACTCATGACCCCTTTAAACCATGGCCCAATTAGTAGAGATGTCGACCATGACAGTCGAGATTCCTGGTTTGAATCCAAGTCGCAGAATTTTTCTATCCATTTTTCCAATTAATATCATTTACTAATGCTTGCAGTTTGCTCCAGTTTAATTTCTTTATTTCCTAACAGTTTATCAATTCTTGGAATTGCCGTGTACACAGACACAAACGATCATGTACATCCATCGCCATCCAAGAAGAGAATTTCGGAATTGTTGAATTTTAAGATAAACAAATGAATTTTTAAAGATCAGGTCACACAAAATTACAACTAAAGCCAGAGCTGAAAAAACAGTGTTTCATTTTCAATCTATTTCATCCCACTTTCGTAGCTATACACATTATTCCCCATATTGTTTCTCCGGCACTATGGTAAACTCGCTCAGCTATACACAACATTCCAACACGAACCGGGAAGAACTGATATTGCAAACTTTCATCAAAAAAAGAGCCCGAGCAATGCCGGGTATATCAGCTAGTATATATATAAAGAAGAATATTTGTTTGTGGGTTTGTGGGCTTGTTTTTATAGAAATCTACACTTTTACTCGATCTTGATGTAACTCAGCACACTTGATCTTCAAACCATGAGGAAGGTCACTGTCTACTTCAGATTTCGAAAAAATTATAATTATCGATAATGAATCGTTATTCATGATGATGGCAGTACATATTAATAAGAAGTATCTCATGACCAACAATGTAAGGCAAAGTTGTGCTTTCTAAATAAATTCAATTTGCCAACAATGCATAGAATACCTGTTGTTCGGTCTTTTCTTAAAATTGATAATTCTTAGAACTTAATTCTTTCTTGGAAATCTTTAAAAATGAGCAAGAACTGGAGCTAAAAGAAAGTTACCATACCATTGAAAAACTGATCAAGTCGTGAGTGATCAAGTATTCCTCGAAGTTCGCAGGCGGCCTTCAATGATGGAAGCATATCAACAAAAAAAGAGCGATTGCTAGTCTACACTTTGCGATGATTGGCCAAGTTTTTCTTCAAGACAACGAGAGCAGAGTGCGAATTGCAAAAACAGATTACCAAGCAGTAAGTACCACCAAATTTTTGTTTCCTAACTTTCATTATGAATTTTTACTGTAGTATTTCTAAGTGTTTTCATGTGTTAATTTGTACTGTATATTCACATTCACATATTGCAAAATTGAATCAAAAAAGAGTCCGCCCAATGCCGGGGATATCACCTAGCTTATTTAGTGACACAGCAGATCCAAATTTTGACTATATTCTGTGTGAATGTGAATGTTTTTGAAACCGAGGTGGCGATGATACGAAAATTGAATGATCGTTTCCAAGAATTATTTACCATGAGCAGAAAATGACGATGCAGTGACAGAAGATAGATAAGGCAGTGTCTATCAAGGAAACAAAGGAGTCACACCTGTCTTTCTTCAGTTTTGTAACAAACGCCCAGATGAATAGCGAAAATTTGTGTGTTTGAAATGGATAGAAAAAAAACGAGTATTGGTCAAAGAAACTGCAGCTCAAAGACAAAAACTATCCGGGCGTTGGAAATATCTGAACAACGGGAACGTTGTCTAGAGCAGGATGGTATAAGAGCTTCTACTTCAAGAGCAAGGGAAACTTTGAAGGAAAGATGGGTCTTAAATATCAAGTGATATTTCCCGGTAAAAAATCGATATTCATGGTTATGAATAAGCAGACTAATAAAAGATATCATGACCAACAATGAGGTTCAATTTGTAACAATGCTTAGAATTCCTGTTGTTCGGTATTTTCTTAGAATTGATAGTTCTTAGAACTTCACATTTTCTTGAAAATCTTTAAAAATAAGCACTAACTGGTGATAATGAAGAGTAAGCAGACAATTGAGAAAGAATTGAAAGGCGACAGAGGAAACAGCCCCTTCGTTTAGTGTTATATTGGTTTCCCTAGCACACAGCTGAAACTCTGCAAATGGTGAGCATGTTAACAGAAGAAACTGCGACTGGTAGAACACACAAAGTGATGAATGGCCAAGTTTTGCTTTAAAACATCGAGAACAGAGTGCAATTGCAACAACAGTTTACCAAGTAATGATAAGAAATTAATGTATATCGGTCAGAGAAGAAAAAAAGTTCTCTCGGTATCGGAAGCATCTAAACAACGGGAGCTTCGTCTACAGCAGGAAATTTTAGAATTACTTGAAAACAATTTGTGTTATAATTTAACTTCTTGAGGTTCTGTTTACCTACAACTATAAATAACCCAGGCAACGCCGGGCGCTGCTTCTTGTTAATGAATAAATTTATTTTAATTAATTTCTTTTTATAATTCTACATCATTTTATTTTCTGTTTGACGGAACGACCGCGATCCGACGAACGGGCGCAAGCTACCGAAGTCTGCGCGTGCTACAACAATGCCTTCGTAATGGGCGAATGTTCCAAGCTAGCGTTTGAAGCTGGAAAAGTCAAAATATAATTTTTTTAATAATTTTGAAATTTTTGCATATTAAAATTTAAAATACATTATATTAAAAAAGTAAGACCAATTTGAGATTCGCAATCACAAATATTTTGGAATAATTATTTTTTAGGCAGTTAATTATTAATCACTAATCAAATTAAACTAATTTAGATACATAAATTTATTTATTTATTTATTAAGTCCCACACCAGGACCTGTATGGCCAGAGACCGATAAATAGGACCATGAGGGCACGGCAACAAACAAAACAATAAAACACAAAAATACAATAAAATACAACACAAATGAATTAAATTGTCACTCAAAAATAACAGATCAAACCCTTTTTGCTAACAAATTAAACAATATTCCAATAGCATAGATTTTTAGACAGTTGTATACAAAATTAAATTTAGTTTGATTAAAATACAGGGTGATTATAATTAAACTTACTATTTCAAAAATCGACAATTTGAAAACTACTCGTCAGAATGACCTTATATTTTAGCAGAGCAATCGTAAGGCAATGGAATTTTGTTCGGCAAAGGAAAAAAAATAGTTCCAAAATCTGTCGATAGATGGCGCTGGCAGGGTTCACATTGTCTGGAGATATGCAAATTACTAATACATGTCCTTCCGGCACTTCAGCAGCGTCAATGATTGGATCGCACAATATTCATGCAAGATGGCACTCCTCCGCACATCGCTACTCCTGTGAAGCAGCTGCTGAGTGCTCATTTCGGAGATGCTAGGATCATAACCGGCCATTTTCCAACAAAGTGGCCGGCACGTTCCTCCGACTTAAACCCGTGTGATTTCTGGCTTTGCGGGTATCTGAAGAATGTTGTTTACAGCGGGCGGATTGAGAATCTAGCCGAGTTGAAGACAAGCATCACACACCACTTCCATTGCATCATTACAGATACCCTCCGATCTGTTGTGGAGCATGCCATTTTGCGCTTCCAGTTAGTAGCGGAACAAGGTGGAGGGTATATCGAACAACTTCTGCCTTAATCGTCAGTAAGATGTTTGTTCCATGAAGCTCTGTTTTTTTTTGGCATTATCACTGTTGTCGCTGTAAACATGAATTCTTGTCTATTTGCTAATAAATTTTTCGTAAACCCCTGAACTCTATTGTTTCCTTTTGGTTAACAACATTCCTGTGTTTTACGAATCCATTTTTGGTTTTTCTGTGTTCCCTGCCAGCGCCATTTTTTCCTGTGTTCCCTGCCCGCGCCATCTATCAGCAGATTTTGGAACTATTTTTTTATCTTCGCGAAACAAAATTCCATTGCCTCACGATTGTACTGCTAAAATATCAGGTCATTCTGACGAGGAGTTTTAAAATTGTCGATTTTTGAAATCGTAACTTTAATTATAATCACCCTGTATATTAAAAGGAATCCTGTAGGATACACACAGCCAACAACTGTGATCCCACAAACAATCGATGTTAATTTTGATTTACCATATGTAAACAAACAACCAAAAGACGAACTACCAACAAGCGCGATCTGTTACTGGAAATACTAAGCCAGTCCTAATAAAAATACGTTAAAAGTATCCTAAATTAAAATAAATAAAAGCAACAGATGTGCATCCGAATATCAGGGCCAATATTGAGTACAAATTAATTTTTTTTTTTATAAAAAATCCCAATATCCTTCTCAAATTGGAGCTCAGGAGGTAGGATAGCCCAGCATTTAATGCCAACCTATGACAGGCAACGGCGTCTGTAATTTCGAACTACCAACGGTGGGACAACCAAACTACCGAATCTAGTCGGATATTGATGACAGGTTGTATTAGTAATCTCATTAAACCCTGGCGAAACTATTAACATACCATTTAAAATCTTAAACACGAATCAACAGACTTGAGTGAAATACAGTTGATTCATAGTTAAAATACTGTGAGGTTTAAATTTTATGTTGATTCATAGTTAAAATACTGTGAAGTTTTAAATTCAATAAAACTTGGCCAATTCCACACACAAGAACTGAGACGAGGACAAATTGATAAGAAAATTTTAATGCTCTTTGCAGAGATTTAAATATAGAAATACATGTAATGATCCTTTCGTAATATAAATAAGAAGAAATAACTTGGAAAAATAAATCTGAATCTACAGATTAAATTATAGAAGTTACTACATAAAGTATTCGCAAATACTAAATACATTGTAAATAAAATGCATCCATTTTGATAACAAGGATTTCACATTATTTGAATTCGTGATCTTGCGCAGTGGAAACGCTTGCAGCTGAGAAGACCATACAAAACGCTAAGAACATCCGTCCTCCAGATATTCAGTTAACGTTGTATCGAGGTTCAAATTCGGGTGAGAGTCGGCCCGACTATTGACGACAGGAACCACTTGTTTTCTAGTGTAAAATTTCAAGAAAAAAGTCAGCAGCATTAATTTAACTTAAAGAGTCCTCAGCTGGTATAGTGTAAACCCAACAGCTTAAATAGGTAAGCAAGAGAGACAGGTTCATAGGTTATGTCTATCAGAGTTAGGTCTCTTAAATAAAAATAAAATAACTCCTAACGTTCCAGACACTGTAATATAGTCGCTAGGTAAGTAATAATTTAAATCTTCCTTAACGCAAGCCGCATAAACAATTAAACTACAAGAAACAATCTCTGGTTTAATTTTCCAGCTTGGGACAGCTCAAATCCTACCAGTTGGGCTATCGGCGTCGGCCATGACAGCCGAAGTTCCTGGTTCGAACCCAGGTCGCAGAATTTTTCCTTCCATTTTTCGATAAAAAAATCTGTACCGTACGTTTGAAGGTTCATCTCCAGTTTATAATTATTAATTATTATTAATTTATCTGTGAGTTCCATTTTTCATTAGAAAAATTTGTAAGATAATTTGCCGTCTATGAGCTCATTTAATTTGTCCAAGAATTTTTTCGAAATCAACTCCCAGAATTCCGGACGCTCAAATAGCGATAAAATCGCCGTTTCAATCGCCAATAGTGAAAATTCATCAGAAAGATTCTTCAAAGGGGTGCTTCCCGCGGCCCCCGCGTGTTGATGAAAGTTTCTACGATGGTAACTGCTTGGGTGGCATCACTGGCAATATTACAGTCAATTAGTGGCTAATATAAGATAAGATGTATATGTATTGATCAGATCCTGTGAAAAAAATTACTCATAAATCTACCAACCTCCCTTGCATCTAATTATGGTATAGTTCACAAGAGTGTCAATTGATAAATAATGACAATTACCTCGATATTAGGCCAACATAGAAATTAATCTTATGCCTGTAGCAGTGGTATATATTAAACAAATCAACCCATTATAAGCTAATACGTAGTATATCATAACTAGGCTTGTCTGCTTCACAGAATCACGGAGAACTCATGATGATATATGTCCGTTGCTGGCGAAGCCGCAGCAAAATAAAAGTTAATTTATAATTGACTTGAGGAAAATTTTGAGACATAACCACTCCAATTTCATACGGGAAGTGCAGGGAATTAATTACATGACTAGACAAGACGAGATATCAGTTTCAAATTTGCAACAAAGTTGATTTTTATTTTTAACTAGCAAAGGTACCCGGCGTTGCCCGGGATAATTCCACTTGGATGTAAACAGAACAATCTCAAAAAATTAAATTAAATTTTGTAATATCTTAAAAATAAACCCATGAAAATGCTTAGAATTAATACAGTAAAAATTCTTAATGAAAATTTCGAAACAAATCTTTTTAAAGGCTCACAATGGTGCTGGACCTCTCCAAGGATGCCACTGCTAGTCTAAATAATTTCTTACTCACGTAATCTTACCTCAGATGTATACTTAGTGTTGTTGCAATTTCCACTCTTCTCTCGATGTGTTGAAGCAAAACTTGGCCATTCATCACTTTGTGCACTCTAGTAGTCGCCGATTCTTCTATTTACTTGCTTCCCATTTGCTCAATACATGACGGAGCTAAAGGAGTGCTTCCTCTGTCGTCTTTCCACTCTTTCTCAATAGTCTGCTAACTCTCCATTATCTCCAGTTTGCTCATCATTTTTAAAGATTATCAAGAAATTGTTAAGTACTAAGAACTCTCTTTTCTAAGAAAAGCCTGAATAACAGGAATTCTATGCATTGTTACAAATTGAAACTTATCCATATTACATCATCATTTTATGTTCATTGTTATAATTCTTGGAATGATTGCTTTAACATTACATCATCATTCTGTGCTCATTGTTATTGGTGAATTGCGCGTTGATACCATTGTTGATGCGAATACAATGGGCCTATTGTTGCACAAACTTTGCCTTGCATTGTTGGTCATGAGATATTTCTCATTAATATGCCTTGCCATAACCATGAATATCGATTTTTTATCGATATTTATTATTTTTCCGAAATCTGAGGTAGACAGTGACCTTCCTCATGCTTTGAAGGTCATGTATGCGAAATTTTATCAAGATCGGAATAAAACTGTAGATTTGTATAAAAAACGTACAGACAAACATCCCTCTTTATATATATAGATAGATATGCGTTTCGGTTTCAAACTATCTTCAGTTAAAGAATCCCAAGATAGTTAATAGTGAGCAATTTATAATCCCATGCTGATTAACATACGGGGTGTTTCTAAATTATCTCCCGTATTGTATATGTTTACTACTCAAAAACTATTACAGATTTTAAAGTGATTTTTTTATTCACAAAGAAACACTCAAAAAGATTTTTAGGATGCCTCAATAAAATTCAATGTGCCCCCCATTTATGGCATGAAGGACGTCAAAGCGAAAGTATCGATTTGCTCCCATGTTCGGGCTAGCATTTCGCGGATGATTTCAGCGATTGTTTCAATTATTCTGTTCTTGAGAGTTTCAATGTCATTAACGTTGGTCTTGTATACTCTGTCTTTCACTTATCCCCAGATGAAAACAATCCAGAGGGTTCGCATTGGGTGAGCGAGAGGGCTAAGGAATTGGCCCATCATTCCTGGAAAGTTCGTATCAAGGTACTGCCTAACTTGCATGCCCCAGTGAGGAAATGCTCCATCTTGTTGGTAGATTATGTTGGACTGCAGTTCTTCCATCTGCGAAATCACGTAGTTCTCTAGCATATCTAGGTAGATTGCAGCGGTAATGGTGTCTTTAACGAAAAAGAAAGGTCCGATTACTCGATCATGCATTGAACTGCACCATACATTAACCATTGGGCTGTCACGTGTAAGCTCCCTTAGAACGTGAGAGTTTTGTGAGCTCCAAATGTGGCAGTTATATCGGTTTACTGCTCCAGAAGTATGGAATGTTGCCTCATCAGAAAATAAAATGTCCTCAAGGAAGGTGGGATCATTATGGATTTTTGGAGCATATCCTCAGCAAACTTCTCGCGCTTCGGTCGGTCATCTGGCGCGAGAAGTTCATGCATCATCTGGAATTTGTAGGGTGTAAGACGAAGGCCGTGCTTCACTATTTTATGTACGGACTAGTTGAGGACCCGGCGTTGCCCGGGATAATTACACAGAACAAACTCTAAAAGTTAAATTATACATGGTGTGTCTAAAAAGTTCGGTGAATGGTGTCATTTCTAAATGGCAACTAGGTGCATGTGCTTTCGCATGCGCAAAGTTCTTCAGAGACTTGGTGGAATCGATACACAGCATGCAATGTACGTGACTGGCAGTGTAAACGGACTGCGACCAGTTGAACGTAGTCAGTGTTAGACGAAGTGTCACAGCGCAATGGAGCAACGTGTAAACATAAAGTTTTACTACGAATTGGGAAAGACTGCAACGGAGACACATGGAACCTTGGTGCAGATGTACAGGAGGGAAGCCGGGACCAAAAAAAGGGTCGTCTGCAAAAATCAAAGTTGAAAACACTGTTTTATCGCCTTCTTCGACAACAATGGCATCATACACAAGGAATTTGTTCTTGCAGGTCAAATCATTAATGCTGCATTTTACCAGTCCGTTTTGAACCGACTGTTACAGCGTATCTGGCGGGTTCGGCCACAGTTGCATCCCCAAGTCCTTGAAGAACCATGCTCATGCGCCAAGTTGCTGTCCAGATATGACACCATTCACCGAACTTTTTAGACACATCTCGTACATCCAAATTGGTTAAATAATAACTCAATGAATACAACACACAGCGAAGGGACTATCCATCCTACGAAAAATCCGAAAAACAGAAATTCTAGGTGATATACCGGAACTTTATTTAAACTTCTTGACTTACCTCAGACTAAAACAATGTCCATCTTCACCACTGGGGAACAACACTGGATACTTTACACCCATCTTTCTTTTAAAGTTTCCCTTGCACTTGAAGTAGAAGTTCGTGCACCCTCTTGCTCCATTCGAAACTCCAGTTCATCAGATGTTTCCAATGCCCGTATAGCATTTTCTGCTTTTGATGTTGAGTTTTTCTGACCAATACGCCTTCTTTCTCTTTCCTTTCCAGACAGATAAATTCTTGCCAGTCGTCTGTAAGTTCGATAGGCAGCTCAAGGGGGACACGTGTGACTCCTTTGCCTCCTCTATAGATGCTGCCTTTTTTATGTCCTGTCACTGCATCATCATTTTGTGGTCATTATTAATAATTCTTGGAAACGAACGTTCAATCATCGCATTATTAGCATCTCAGTTTCCAAAATATTCACACAGAATATAATCAAATGTATTTTTATTTAAGCTAGGTGAAATCCCCGATTTGGTGCGGACTTTTTTTTTATTATTAAATTCAAGTATCTCGGGATTGCATTCACGAGTGATGGACGGCAGGAGAAAGAATTGGATGCTCGGATCGGTGCAGCAAGCTGTGTCAGACGTGAACTGTGGCGATCCGTGGTAACGAAACGCGAGCTGAGTAACAAAGCTAAGCTCTCGGTCTTCAAATCCATCTTTGTCCCCATTCTCACCTATGGTCATGAGGCTTGGGTAATGACCGAAAGAGTGCGATCGCGGGTACAAGCGGCTGAAATGAGATTTCTGAGAGGTGTTGCAGGTGTTACCCTACTAGATAGAGTGTACAGCAATACAATAAGGGAATCTTTAGGTGTTGAGCCGCTACTTCTCCGCATTGAGAGGTCTCAGTTGCGCTGGTATGGCCACGTGATTCGGATGCCGCAAACTAGTCTTCCTAGGCAGTTGTTATTTTCCAAGCCGGTGGGTAAGAGACCAAGGGGTCGGCCTAGAACCAGGTGGCTAGACTACCTGGAGAATCTGGGTTCGAGTCGCTTGGATATTACCAGGGAGGACATGCGCCTGATGGCGGAAGATCGCGATCGCTGGAGATCCTCCATAGGGCTGCTGCCCCCGCGACCCTAACGGATAAGCGGGTTTGAAAAGTAAGTAAGTAAGTAAGTAAGTAAGTAAGTAATTTTGCAATATCTTAAAAATAAACACATGAAAATGCTTAGACTTAATAAAGTAAAAATTCATATGAAAATTCGAAAAAAATTTTTCTTAAATGCTCACAATGGATGGACCTCTCCAAGTTTTCCAATGCTAGCCTAGATAATTTCATAGTCACGTAATCTTACTTTAGATGTACACTTGACGTTGTTGCACTTCCCACTCTGCTCTCAATGTCTTGAAGCAAAACTTGGCAATTCATCACTTTGTGAAGTCTTTCTATTCTCTCTCAATAATCTCCATTATCTCCAGTTACTGATCATTTTTAAGAATTTTCAAGTTATTTCTGAGTACTGAGAACTCTGAATTCTAAGAAAAGCCTGAATAATAGGAATTCTATTCATTGTTACAAATTGAACCTTTTTTTATTGCATAAACTTTGCCTTGCATTGTTGTTCATGAGATATCATTTTTGATCCCTGCATAGTGTTGGTGAATTGCGTATTTATATCATTGTTGATAACTATTGTTGCACAAACTTTACCTTGCATTGTTGTTCATGAGATATACACTGAGTGGCCAAATTATTATGACCACCCCCTTAATACAGTGTTGGGCCACCTTTCGCTCTTATTACTGCTTGCATTCTTCGGGGCATGGATTCTATGAGATGTTGGTAGGCTGTAGGAAGAATTTGAGACCAACTCTGTAGGACTGCACCTTCCAATTCTCGCAGATTTGATGGTTCTGGATCCCGCTGCCTGATGGCCCATTCGATCTCATCCCACAAATTCTCAATGGTATTGAGATCTGGCGATTGTGCAGGCCAATGAAGCAAGGTAAATAATCTTCTTCAAACAATCTGAGGACGATGCCAGCCTTATGACAAGGAGCATTGTCCTGCTGGAAGTATCTATCCCCGTCAGAGTACACCATTAACATAACGGGATGTACTTGATCTGCAACAATACTTAAATAATCTTGGGCACGCACACGTCCGTGCAGAGGAATCAAAGGATCCAAACAGTGCCAAGAAAACATCCCCCAAACCATAATACTGCCGCTACCAGCTTGAAGTGTTGTGACAATGCAGGTGGGGTCCATGCTTTCGTGCTGTTTTCTTCATGTTCTAACCCTGCCATCTGCATGATGCATTTGAAATCGTGACTCATCGGACCACATGATCCTTTTCCAGTCATCTACTGTCCAATCCTTGTGCTCCTTGTTCAAGGATGACAGTAGAGGCTTTCGAACTGGTCGTCGGCTTCCATAGCCTAATCGGTGTCATGAGCGGCGAACAGTTCGTTCAGAGGCGGTCACAGTTTGTCCTTGATTAAGATTTGCCGCTATTTGACGCACTATTGCACTTTTGTCGCCCTGGACAATTCTGACCAATCTCCTTTCAGCTCGAGCATTGAGGAGCCTGTGACGACTACATGCTTGACGTTGAGAGCCGGTTTTTTGCTTGGTAGTCCACTCTCTGTAAACATTAATAACTGCTGCTCTTTAACACTTCGGCTATCGGCTGTTTTGCCGATACTGGTTCCGACACTGCGCGCGCCGACGATCATCCCGCGTTCAAACTCAGTTAAATCACGTTTTTTGCCCATGTCGTCACAAAAAACACAGTGCAACTGATGGTTTACCTCACCTGCATTCCCTTTTTATAGCTATCTAGCCCTCTAGCAGCAGCGTTGTGACGCAGTAGCTCATATGCCTAAAACTGTCAGTTGGTCATAATAATTTGGCCACTCAGTGTATATTGTTGGTCCGTGCAGAGGTTTTGTGAATTGCATGTTGATACCATTGGTGATTACTATTGTTGCACAAATTTTGCCTTGCATTGTTGGTCAAGAGATTGTGATGCTCAAATTTTTTTTTCTCATCACATTACTGTTTTTTTTTTTGGGCGATTCTTTGTCTTTATCATAAGTCAGACGACTTATTCATTTTACCCTGACTAATTCATAATACTCCGACTAAATTATAACTTTCATTTCATTTATAACTGATAAATTCATAATATTCTGACTAATTTGTAATATACTTTGTCTAATTCATAATTTTCATTCATAATGACATTCTGCATAATTCACAATGTTTAATTATAATGATACCCGGTATAAAGTGATTTTAATTCACATGTCAAATCAAAAAAAAATTAATTTTCTCTTTGTTTCTAATCTATACATTTGTAATTCTTAGCTCTTTTTATATGTACCTCTAAATTACCTCTCACATTTTTTTCCTTCAATTTTTTTGACATTGAATTGCTCATATTGTATGTGAGAAGTAAGCTTTTAAATGATCTTTCTCATTTCCTAGGCCTTTCATTACTGTATGCTTTACATATTGCTGTTTCATTGGGATTCTAATGTTTCTTAATGATTTAGTATTTAACCTGAGCTTAATATAGTTCAAAAATATTATCCTGATACATGTATACACTCTTTTCTCTTCAGCTGTATTTTGATTAAGGGCCCTTTTTATATATGTATGTCTAGATACACGTGTTTTGTTTACTTTTTTATTTTGAAAATAGGTTACTTAATTTTCCTTTGAAGAATTACGTTTTCTTAAGGCAATTTAGAATTCCTTTTATTTGGCTAAACATGTTAGTTTTATAATTAACTAGAAGAGGTACCCGGCGTTGCCCGGGATAATTACACTTGCACAAACTTTTTCTTTCATTGTTAGTTATGAGATATATATTGTTGGTTCATGCAGTGTGTTTGTGAATTGCGTGCTGATACCATTGTTGATACCTATTGTTGTACCAACTTTGCCTTGCATTGTTGGTCATGAGATATTTCTCATTAATATGCCTTGCCATAACCATGAATATCGATTTTTTATCGATATTTATTATTTTTCCGAAATCTGAGGTAGACAGTGACCTTCCTCATGCTTTAAAGGTCATGTATGCGAAATTTTATCAAGATCGGAATAAAACTGTAGATTTGTATAAAAAACGTACACACAGATCCACAGACCCACACACAGACCCACAGACGCACAGACCCACAAACATCCTTCTTTATATATATAGATTTTTCAAGATATTTTTCAGCTGTTCCTTTATTTACATACATATACTGTTAAGAAGTGACTGCCTGTTGTCATCACGTGCTAGCCGTGTGCCTTCAGTTTGCTGCTTCAAAAGTATAAATTCAACTGCTGGAAAAAAATTGCCACTAATCTGCAACTCTACTTGGTGAATAGTTCGTCTGTTTCAGTCAGCTATAAGCCATTTCCACCATTTTTGGCCACTCCCGTTTTCCTCTTCCTTCAACTCTGTGTGATTCTTCTAAGATAATAGTTGCTTGTTCTTCATATTACTCATCACAGGATATGTAAGATTTTCTTTTCTAAGTTTACAGTATAAAAGGTGGACAACAGAATTATCGACTAGTTTCGCCATTTATTCCCGGCTTCTTCAGGATACACAACAAGAGGCTCGCAGGCCTTTATATATATCCTTGAAAGCCTCCTGTTCTCTTCTCCACTCCCCAAACCTGACGCCATTGTCCTTCTCTCCATCCTTTCTGTTATTTCCTCATAAAACTACTTCTCCTTTAATGACTCTTTCTATTCCCAATCCGAAGGATTGGGGATGGGCTTCCCACTAAGCAGTTTCCTGTCCGAAGTCTGCTTACAACACTTAGAGCTAACTTTTGTAACCCCTCTCCTTAATAATACTACCAACATTACCTACTACCGTTATGTTGATGATATCCTCATACTTTATGATTCCCGATCCACTTCCCCTCCCGCCATTGCTGATATTTTTAACTCATTCTCCCCCCACATCCAATTTACCTTCGAATCTGAAACTAACAGATCCATTCCATACCTCGACATCCTCATTACTAATGACATCCCTTCCAGTCGCCTAACCTTCTCTGTATACCGGAAACCCACCACGTCTTCTAACCTAATCCACCATTCCTCGTCACACCCCCCTAGTCACAAATACGCTTCCCTACGTTTTCATATTGACCGGGCCTTGAAACTCCCCCTCAACCCCCCTCTTCCTCATCCGAATTCCGTATCATCCGCTATCTTGCCCAAATAAACGGTTACTCGCAATCCACCGTCTCCCGTATTATCCAGCGCCGTAAACGCGCTCTCCTCAACCCTAGCCCCCTCGAACTACCCCCACCTTCAAAGAAATGGGTCTCCTTATTATATTTAGGCCCCCACTTCACCCAGCTCTCCGACTTCCTTTCATCCCTCGGCCTCCGTGTATCTCTACGTTCCCCTACTCCGTCTACCCGCGCCGTGAATCCACCATTCCACACCAGTTGTGACAAATTCACTCTACCTGGAGTTTACCGTCTGAGCTGTGCCTTTTGTGCCTACTCTACGCGTAGCTTTAATGTACGTTTCAGAGAACACGTTGCATCCTACAATAGACAGGATAACCGCTCGCACTACGCAAACCATCTCGCATGTACTGGACACCCCCTTAGAGCACAAGATGAGGTGATGTCCGTCATGCATGTTTGCAATAATCCCTCAAAAACTGCCATCCTAGAGGCCATAGAAATTTACAAAGCCAAGAAATCCAACCCCGATCAACTGCTCAACTGCCAGACCGACTTCGACGTTTGTGTTGTCCTCAATCCTTTGGCAGATCTCTTATAGCCTTTTGTACCTTGAATTTTATATATGTTACAGTTTTGGTCGTTCTTTTACCGGTTTTAATGTTATTATTTGTATGAATATTTTTTATTTTATTGTAAATTTTTTGTATTTTCTTCTTTATACTTCACTTGTATCCTTTGTCCTTTTGATAACCGGATATAGTCTCTCTTTTCGGTCCGCGAATGTCGCGACCCCTATCTCTCCTTTTTTTTGTACTTTGTATATATTTTACCCCCATTGGCCTTCTCCTTTTATTCCTTATTGGTCACCTTTCTTATTTCTTTCTTTCCACGCTCATTGCTTATTCTGTACCGAGATTTTCTGTATATAAAGGCCTGCGAGCCTCTTGTTGTGTATCCTGAAGAAGCCGGGAATAAATGGCGAAACTAGTCGATAATTCTGTTGTCCACCTTTTATACTGTAAAGCCACCATTCACTTCGTTAGTAAGAACAGTATTATGATCCCTACTCTTTCCGTTTTCTAAGTTTGCTACCATCGACATGGACATGTTTTTGCCACACAATCTCTTCTCCGGAAGTGATCTTCAATTCTACTTTTTAACAAGCATAAAAGATATGCATGTGGAGAACTTCCCCCTTAAACGCACATTGGCAAAGTACAAACTGACCTGTCCTGTGTCAAGTTTGATGGCCTGGACTCCCTCTGCTATGCTTGAAGATGGTTATAAGGGGGGGGGGCTTGCACTCCTGTGCAATGTAGCTGGGTTCACCGCACCTAGAGAAAGAGCGACCACCCTTTGCTGGCTATGCAATCTTCACCCTCTTCTACACTAGTTGAGCAACTGAGTTTCTGAGGGTATCAAAAGGCTGGCATAGCACCTCCATCATACAACGAATGCCTTTACTTCGTTTTTACATCCACAAGTTTTTCCGTAATAACTTTCCACTGTAGCTCGGCCTTTCAATGAAGTGCGAACACCAGGAACAAGTGCTTCTTGTGGGGCAGAGGGTTCCAGTTGTTCTCGCAACACGTGGCTGCAGGCCTCAAGCCGGTGCTGGTGCTCCAGCGCTTCGGAATCCAATGCACACTGGACTGTACCATCATAAGTTTTTGGAACAGAAGCCACCATCACTTTTGCAGAAACACTTTTGTGGGCCAGCAGAGCACTGTTGTATAAACACTGCAACGACATTTCTCCTCTTTTCGGTGCCCACTCAGGTGCTGCATGAAGGAATCAGTCCATGGCCAACTCTAAGCAACTGGCAAAGTCGGCAACAGATTCCTTCTTAAGCTGCACTACATTATGCAACTCTTTTCCAAAATCTCGCTGTATCCTTGCCCTTCCGAATACTTGGAGGAGATGGTTCTTTAGCAATGTCAAGGTCTGCAGCCTTACGAGCTGCAGCTCCTTTTATCTTGGCTTTGGAAACGGTGAGCTTCACTTCGTCCGTCCAGGATGCCACCATACCAATATTTCGGATGATGACGTGGAACCCCATGATGCTAATGGCAGCACCATATCCGGAAAATGTGGGGACTGTCCCCACATATTCTGCTACCTGAGGGGCAGCTTGGGCTGCCACGGGACCATAAATAGGCATAATTCATTATTCTCAATCACAAAATAATGAATACACAGAAGCGAAAACCAATTTTAACAAGTGGAAAGTAGATGACTCATGCTTTTGACGTTGATTGTAGCGCATGCAGCGGCTGCTATGGTTTTCGCTAACTGAACGCTATATGTTAACATTGCCTCTCGCATATATTGTGATGTTTAATAGTAAAAATAGTAAAAAAAAAATTATATGCCCCAATGCCCTGAGGACTCTTTTGGGGAATCCTAACGACAAAACACTTCCTCTAGCACAATCTGGAACATACGAAATCGCCTGCAGTGTATGCCATAAAGATTACCGAGGGGCAACTTGCAGGAAGGTCCGGACTAGATTCAAAGAGAATCATACCCATGCCAGGTTTGGCCACCCGAACAGATCAGCAGTGGCCAAGCATATGCTTGACACTGGACACGACATACTTCTACAAGACTGCCATTTGTTGAGACAGGTCAGAAAAAAGAACGCTTTGGACGCCTATGAGACGTTGGAGATTTCCAAGAAGGACCCCGACCTGTTACTAAACAGAGACGCAGGCCCGATAGGAGCATCGAAACTTATCAAATTGCTTAAAGAGTCAAGTTAATTTTTTATATTTCTTAATTTTGTATCATTGTTTATCTGTTATTTTCTTTGATTTTATTATTTAGATAGATACTTTGTCAATCCGGTTATTCGTTGTATAATTTTAATAATCGGCATTCGGTATCGATTGTAACGATTTTTCACGACCAGGAGGAAGTATCTCTACTAGGTCCGCGCTTTTGATGTTAAGAGATTGTTTTCCTCCCATTGGTCTTTTTATTTTGTAACTTAAACTTGTATCTTTTTATTTGATAATGGCCACTCCATGATTTTGTAATTGTTTCAGCCGACTTATTCCGATCAGTGTTGGATACTTGTGGGAGAAGAGGGGCAGAACTACCAACTGATCACCACCTTGTTGTCTGCACTTTGCGGTTCTCTGAATCCATGCCAACCAAGCGAAATACTAGGTTCAGACAAACTTGGCGCATCAAATGGGAGGCATTGGAGGATAGAGCTGTGAGGAAGACCTTTGCAGATAGCATATCTTCAAGTTTCAAAGAACTACCCAGTGATCGTGGTACTGTTGAAGAGGAGTGGCAGTTGTTTAAAACTGCTGTGATTACTTCAGCTGCATTGTGCTGTGGTCGTAAGCGGCTGAGTGTGGCGCAGGGCAGTGAGAAGAGGACTGCGTGGTGGAACGGTGAAGTCCAAGAAGCTGTCAAGGCACAGAAGGAAGCCTATTTGCTATGGCTTGCAAATAAGTCAACTTCGAGTCAAGTGCGGTACACTGAGGCGCGAAAAGCAGCAGCAAAGACAGTATCAACAGCTAAAGCCAAGGCCTGGGAGAAGTTCGGGGAGAAATTGGAGGCAGACTATGGTTCGCAAACAAGGTGTTCTGGCAGACCGTGCGCCGCCTCCATGGAAAGAAGTCTCTTTCATCACAAACTATTAAGAGTTCAGATAGGAGGCTTCTGAAAACGGAGGAGAGCGTATTGCATAGGTGGAAGGAATACTTTGCATCTTTTCTTAATCCGGAGACAACAACAACTGAGGCATACGAGGTGCACCTTGGAGCCGAGAATACTCACGGTAGTATCACTGAAACAGAAGTCAGATGGGCAATTAAGTCCCTGAAGACTGGCAAAGCTGCAGGTGATGATGAAATCCGGTCCGAGATGTTAAAGGCCTTAAATCAGGATGGTATCCTGTGGCTGACTCGAGTGTGTCAGGTTGTTTGGATATCTGGACAGGCCCCTAAGCAATGGCAGACAGGGATTGTGATCCCTATCTTCAAAAAGGGAGATCAGAGAGATTGCAAAGACTATCGAGGCATCTCTTTGCTCAGCATTCCTGAGAAAGTGTACGCTTAGTGTCTGGAGAGGAGAAGTCGGGAAATAGTCGACTCCAAACTGTCGGGGGAGCAGTGTGGTTTCCGACCTGGCCGAAGCACGACGGATCACATCTTTGCTCTAAGGCAAATCTTTGAGAAATCCTGGGAGTATGCAAAAGAGGTCTACGCTTGCTTTGTGGTCCTCGAAAAAGCATTTGACAGAGTTCCTCGGGAGAAGCTCTGGCAAGTGTTGCAAGAGTATGGAGTGGATGGGCAATTACTGGTTGCTATCATGTCTCTGTACGAAAGCTCTGAGATGTGTGTCCGGATAAATGGCATTAAGTCAAGACCGTTCACTGTGGGTGTTGGACTCTGCCAAGGGTGCGTACTGTCGCCCCTCTTGTTCATTATCTTAATGGACTGGATAGACAGGGGCAGCCGAGGCGATGAGCGTGTTTGTGTGGGCGACTGCCTGGTGGAGAGATTGCTCTTTGCTGACGACCTTGTCCTGCTTGGGTCTTATTGCACGAACCTTCGTCATGCACTAGACCGGTTTGCAGCCAAATCTGAAGAAGCTGGGATGAAGATCAGTGTGGCTAAAACCGAGGTTCTGGTCCTTTCAAGACAGCCTGCTCAGTGTGCTCTCCATGTCAGGGGAGCCTCATTGAGACAGGTGGAGAAGTTCAAGTATCTCGGGATTGCATTCACGAGTGATGGATGGCAGGAGAAAGAATTGGATGCTCGGATCGGTGCAGCAAGCTGTGTCAGACGTGAACTGTGGCGATCCGTGGTAACGAAACGCGAGCTGGCTAACAAAGCCAAGCTCTCAGTCTTCAAATCTATCTTTTTCCCCATTCTCACCTATGGTCCTGAGGCTTGGGTAATGACCGAAAGAGTGCGATCGCGGGTACAAGCGGCCGAACTGAGATTTCTGAGAGGTGTGGCAGGTGTTACTCTACCAGATAGAGTGTACAGCAGCACAATCAGGGAATCTTTAGGTGTTGAGCTGCTACTTCTCCGCATTGAGAGATCTCAGTTGCGCTGGTATGGCCATGTGATACGGATGCTGCAAAGTGGTCGTCCTAGGCAGTTGTTATTTTCCAAGCCGGTGGGTAAGAGACCAAGGGGTCGGTCTAGAACCAGGTGGCTGGACTACATGGAGAATCTGGGTTCGAGTCGCATGGATATTACCAGGGAGGACATACGCCTGATGGCGGAAGATCGCGATCGCTGGAGATCCTCCATAGGGCTGCTGCCCCCGCGACCCTAACGGATAAGCGGGTTTGAAAAGTAAGTAAAGTAAGTAAATGGCTACTCCAGTCCTTATATATATTCTCTGTAATTCAACCAAACTATGTATCGGCATTGAATAATGAACTCAATGAGTTCGAAATACTTATATGCTTAATAAAATTCTTTTCTGGACAAGAGGTTGTTGTCAGTTGTTCAAGGATTTACGTATTTGCTAATTTTCAGTTTTACCACTAGGTGGCGTTCTTTTCTTCTTACTGTAGCACTTGGTGAATAAAGATCGTTTTGTTTTTGCTCTCATACAATTCGTGTACTGCCGTCGTTTCTTTCGCCAAATACAACATCTGTGAGTTCATGAATCGCAAGTATAAACTTTCTTAAATCTGTCATCATAATAAAATAAACACTTTGGTCCTTGGAGCCGGATTATATTTGCAATTATTGAAGTTATCTCTCTGGAATGGTCTTTGTTCTCCTGAGCTCAGTTGATAAATGCTCCTGGTCCTTCGAACTGTTGAATGTTTGTTTCTACTGAGAAGACATTGTTATGTTTCTTTGCTCCACTTCAGTGTAGTTCTTCGTGTTTTTGACTGATTTCTCGCAGCTCCATGCTGTCATTTGCTCAACACTGATCGTCATTCCCGCCATCGCTTTTGTTTTCTCACCATTCTGTTATCTTGTCTCTACGCATCTCCTCCTGATTCAACTTGCTGACTTCATCGAACACAATGGATCCTAAAATAAAACGGACCTCCATCAAAGCTAAACTGACTCGTTTCGAATCATATGTACAAGAACTCTCGTCTGCAAATCCTTCTATACCATGGAATGAATTCGACTCTGTTTACTTACACAAACAGCTGCTCAACAGGGAACCATTACTCGCGTTGTTTGATGAGATTCAATTAGAGATCGACGCAGATGAAACAAACGACAACGACTCTGAATCCGCAGAATTTAAAGCTAAGTACTTTAACATAATAATTATTGTTGGATAGAAGTATGCCTCGCCTCACATCCCCCTCCAGATCACCAAGTTCGGATCGCAGTTCATGCCACTCTAATTCGTCATCTAATTTAAATAATTTGCCTACCATTAAACTATCAGAATTTAGTGGAAAGTTTGAAGACTGTTTGAACGTTATAAATTTATTTATGAGCCTCATTCATGAAACTAGCGAACTCAGCAAAATACAAAAATTTCATTATTTGCACGCCTTGCTGACTGGCAAAGCGGCAGCTATTGTAAAGAATCTCACCTTCACTGGTGACAACTACATTATTGCTTGGGACAGTCTTCATGAACCCTATGACAATCGAAAAGTACTAATTCATAACCTTATGAAGGCCATTTTTGATCTAAAGCCGATTCCCAAAGAATCCCCTGCTGGACTGCGCACTTTGATTGACTCAGCTAAGAAAAATCTTCGATCTCTGGATTATTTGATCAAAAAGAGCATCAGAGAGATCCATTTCTCCTCTATCTTATCAACTCCGAATTAGATAACTCCACTTAGAATATGAAAACAAGACTGCTACATCTGATCCAACTTCATTCGATGATATTATTAAATTTCTAGAAAAC
This sequence comes from Rhysida immarginata, assembly GCA_023313115.1. Classification (NCBI taxonomy): domain Eukaryota; kingdom Metazoa; phylum Arthropoda; class Chilopoda; order Scolopendromorpha; family Scolopendridae; genus Rhysida; species Rhysida immarginata. Next base: position 1,072,950 of record JAHWFO010083123.1, on the reverse strand, counting down.
AAGGCCTCTTTGTTGGAAACTCTGAAACAAAGACATGTTCAACTCACAAATGAACGATCCGACACATCAAGAAGTTTCGTCTCGACGTCGTCCTCTTGTCTGGTCTGCAATAAAGATCACAACTTATACTGTTGTTCCATTTTCAAATCTATGCCTGTCAAAGAACGTTTTGCCAAAATGAATTTAAGATGCTGCATAAATTGTATTTCTAAAGGTCACTTCTCTATGAACTGTAGCTCTAAGCACAGCTGCCACAAATGCAAAGCTAGACATCAAACTCTTCTACATCTTGATCCCATAACCTCCCTCGAGAACTCAGTTGCTGAAAATGATACAGTCACCCTCAGCATTGTCCTCTTCCGAACAATGTGCTATTCTCCCCACTGCTGTTGTGAATATTGTTGATAATCAAGGTCATATTCATAAAGCAAAAGCCCTACTTGATTGTGGTAGCAATTCATCGTTTGTAACTTCTGCTCTATATTAGAAGTTTCAGCTGCCTCAAAATCCATCAACATCCAAGTTCAGGGCATCACTAATTCTACTACCAGTATCCATTGTCGTTGTGAAATTCTTTTGCACTCTTGAGTCTCCAATTATCAATGTTTGGTTGTTCATCTGAAATCTCAATGTTTGGTTGTTCCTCAGATTACTGGTCATCTGTCCAATACACCAATTGTTCTTGCCAGCATAAACATTCCCCACGGCCTGAAGATGGCTGATCCTCACTTAAATGTCCCTGTAGAAATAGACATTCCCCTTGGAGTAAATTCATTCCGGCAAGTTGTTCTCACTCAGCACATTCCACTTGGACCCAGAATGCCCATTCTGCAAGCTTCTCATTTCGAATGGATTGTAACTGGTTCATTTCCTATCAATATTCCGCCAGATATTCGTTGTAATTTTAGTCGCAGTTCTGTTCGCATTCAAGAGCAATAGGAAAATTACTGGAAAATGGAAAAACTAGATAGCCCTAAGCTCCCCTTCTTAGTAGAAAACGAGTGTGAATCTCACTTCAAGAGCCATACAAAGCGAGATTCTAGTTGTCGATTTATTGTCAGTATTCCTCTTAACAAGGCTCCAGAAGTATTAGGTGACTCATACAAAATACAGTAAACTCCGTGTAATTCGAATTCTAACAGACCAATAAAAAATTCGAATTAGGTGATAATTTGAATTCTGCGATATTGGTCACACTAACCTAAAAACTATGTTTTAGATTTTGGGTAATCAGTACTATCGGTGAGATAAGGGCTCATAATACTGTTCTTATCAACGAAATTGGTAGTAACTTTGCAGTATAACATAGGGACGACAGAGATTCCAACTAGTTTCGCCTTTTATTCCCGGCTTTATCAAAAGTTTATACTGCAAAGTTACTACCAATTTCGTAATCAGTACTTACGAATTATACAAATTCCTGTATATCTGTGTTACATTAAATCTATGGTAAATTGTACCTGTATTTTGTGCTTCAATAAAATAAAAAATAATTACGCACTGGCTAGATTTTAAGCTATCAAAATGAAAAACAAAGTTAATTGAGAGAGAATATAAACCTAAAAACTGTGAAAGCTACATGTACTTACAATTCTGAAGTCTTCAAAAATATTTATGCCTGGTCACCTATGTGTATTGTGCTGGAGTCCTTATACAACCCCTTAATTTACCTGCTTATACTTAAAGCACCAATGGAAAACTAGCACCAAAGCTCGAAAGCGGATTGGCTACCGTATCCAGCCCGGCTTCTGAATTATCCAATAGAAGAGGAATCCGCCAATTATCTTTTTAAAGTAAACTTCACAAGTCGTAGCACAGTGCTTGTTCAGATCAATCTGGGAATTAGTCACAATTTATTTTCGGAGTAATTATGGCATTCGAATTAGGCGATGAAAAATACATTGTTTTTATTAAATATACTTGATGATTGTTACGATTTGGGCGATAATTCGAATTAGAAAATTCGAATTATGCTGTAACATTTTACATTAAATTTTAAGGATTTCAAACGTTTCTTGCAATTTATACGAATTAAGCGATAATTCAAATTTGGCGGATTCGAATTACACGGAGTTTACTGTAGCTGAAAAATCTCTTCTAAAGAAAATTTGCCTCCAACACTGCCTTGCATCAACCTTATACACAGTTCATGCAAGAATATGAAGACTTGGGCCACATATTCATTTGCGATCCTGCACCTTCTGAGGTTTCCTGTTTTTTACCTCATCATGGCGTTCTCAAAGAAGATAGCCTGATTACAAAACCTCTGCCTCTGCTCCTACTACATCGGGTGAATCACTTATTCCTTACAATTGGTTGGCCCTACAATTCAGGAGGATCTGTTCAGTGTTCTAACCCTATTTCGCGCCTTCTCAGCTGATATAGGAAAGATATATATTGCCAAGCTTTGGTTGAGGAGTCTCAAAGACCCTTGCAGCGCATCTTATGGAGACCTGATTCAAATTACGCATCAATACCAATAATCTGAACACTGTTACTTATGGTACTGCTTCTGCTAGCTTCTTAGCAATTTGATGTTTGTTCGAATTGGGTAGTGAATGCGCATAATCTCTTCCTGAGTTCTTTCGAATCATAAAAGAAGACTTCTATGTTGACGATTTGTTGAGTGGAGCGAATGACATCTCTACAGCAAAGGTCCTGTGCAAAAACCTCTCTGCTACTTTACAAACTGGTTGCTTCAACTTACAAAAATGAATCTCGAATGAGCCTCTAATTCTTTCAGATGTCATGGACTCTGACATTCATCCTATACTATTTGAATTGGCTCGCATGATACCACAAAGACTCTTGGACTGCATTGGTCGCCACTTGATGATAAATTGACATTCTCTATTTCTCTTACTTTTCCAAAAAGGATAACTAAGGGTGCTATCCTGTCAGGCATATCTCAGATTTTCGACCCTCTTGACTTGCTAATCCCTTGCACTATTATGGCCAAAATGATGTTGCAAGCGCTTTGGTTTTATGGGACGATAATATTCCTCGCTCCTTGTCCACTCAATGGTTGAATTTGAAAGGTTATCTTCCTGCCCTAAACGAAGTTGCCTTCCCCAGACGTATCATCTGCATTGAGCCGAAAAGTATAGAGCTTCATGCCTTCTCTGACGCGTCCATCAAGGCCTATGGCGCCTGCATCTATGTACGCTCTGTTGATCAAAACGGTGCTATTTTCTCAAACTGCTTGTGTTCGAAAGCCAAAGTGGCTCCTCTCATGTCTATATCCATTCCGAAACTAGAACTTTGGAGTGTAGAATTATTTCTGCACTCCAAATTACGTTTGATTAGTGCTTTTTCTGGACTGACTCCACTATTGTACTTGGTTGGTTGAAAATGCATCCAATTCGTCTACACACGTTTATCACCAATCGTATATCTGAGATCCAGACACTCTCCAACAATGCTGTGTGGAACCACGTCTCCAGTGGCAACAATCCTGCCGACATCCTCTCAAGAGGGGTCTCTCCTACTCTGCTGAAGGATTGCTCCTTGTTGTTTCATGGACCACTGTGGCTCCCTCTAGTAGAATCTTCCTGGCCAGCTCTCCAAACGCCTTCCGTACCACTTGATCTTCCGGAAGTAAAAAGGTTAGATGTAATATCTGCCACTGCTGCATGTTCTTTATTTCCGTTTTCAAGATTCTCAGATTTTGATCATTTGATTCGCATCATTGCCCTTATATTGCGTTTCAAGAACAATTGTCTATGTCCAAAGGATGTCCGAATATACGGTCCTCTTACACCTTCTGAAATTAAGCATGCCTTCCTGACTCTTGTTAGACTTTCTCTAAATCACTCAATTCCTGATGAGATTAAAATTTATCAATCCCACGATCCTCGATCACTTCGAAGATACCCTCCTTGTCCTTGTTTTTAGACTCTGACAGCCTGCTGCGGGTTGGAGGTAGATTGCTTAATTCTGATTATTCTTTTGATACGAAATTTCCCCTCCTCATCTCTGGGAAACATCCGCTAGCTAAAGTCTTAATCACCTCAGAACATCTTCGCCTTCTGCATGTTGGTCCTCCACTACTTCTTTCATCACTGGAATTCCAATTTGACACTGGACTCTCTTGTGCTCAGCAAGGACGATCTCCAACCAGGTATCCATTGGAAGCTCGGCCGTATCACCTAGCTTCATTCTGGCAGAGATGGCATTCCTCCTCTGGCCACCATCCGCACCTCTACCGGACTTTTGAAAAGATCATTTTCCAAGATTTTTCTGTTACCCAACGATTGTTAATGTTTTTTGATCATTTGTTCTATTGTTATCCTTTTGCCACGTTTTGAAAGTCAAGCCTTTCAAGGTGGGGACTATTATGTTAAGGATTTACGTATTTGCTGTTTTTCAGTTTTTCCTCTTCTTACTGTAGCATTCGGTGAATAAACATCGTTTCGTTTTTGCGCTCATACAATTCGTTTAGTGCCGTCGTTTCTTTCACCAAATACAACATCTATGAGCTCATGAATCGCAAGTATAAGCTTTCTTAAATCTGTCATCATAATAACATGAACAAATTCTTGACCATTCTTCTGAAAAATCGAAAGTGATCTGTCCTAGAGTTTTTCGTATTATCCCTTTTTTTCACGATAAAAGAACGTCAATCATTTATTTTTATTTACAATTGTATTTTTTTATATCTGAGAAGATGTTCTAGTAACAGTTCCGCTGGCACCATTTGGCTGAAATTTTATATCTAACTAGTTAGAGAGGCCCGATATCCGAGCCGGTTGGGGCCAGGTCGCGGAAAGCAAGTATGAAACTTCAGAGAGATTTCCGTGCGCCTCAACTTTTGCTTTTTATATATGCTGTTATTTTCTAATTTTTTCCTGTCTTGCCTTTTGTTTTTTAACGAATGTGATATATACGAACTGTGTACAAAATTTATCGGACAATGAACAGTGTGTTTTTTCCTCTGGCGATGATCTGTACGCAGAGCTCGTGAATGAATCTTGTACGCGCTGTCGATTTTTCTATTTTTTCAAAAGGCCAAACCAACAAAAGAAGCATTGCCATTTCTATATGACGGTCCTTCGTTGCCTTCGTGATACTGGACAACGCAAACGACCTGACCTTTGGGCACCAGGAAATTGTTCGCTCCATCACGACAACGCGCTCGCCTATTCATCGCATTAATTTAGAAGTTCCGCTTCAGCACTTTTTGGTCTGTCTGCCTACTTACTTGGTCTGCCTCCTTACTACACCCAAACAGGCCTTCCAAATATGCTTCCATGAATGGTGGGAGCAGTGGGAGACGTTTGTGCAGTCCCAAGGAGAGTATTTTGAAAGGGATCAATGTTTAAACCCTACAGTGAGTAACTTTCGTTTTCTCGGTCAAAGGACCAATAATTTTTGTGCACACCTCGTATGTTATTTTTTCATACTTTATCTTGTTTCTTGACTTGCTGTTCCCTATTTTATTTCGGAAGTGGGACGATATAAAATGAAAATGAAACAATACCCTGAGCTGACGTTTCTTCATTCCAGCCTATGGCAGATCTTCTATTTCCTCCCAACAAATGCACCTGCTCCAAACCTCCCCCAAGTGGCAATGCAACTACATTAACCCTCAAAAATCACAAGATATTGAAAAAGGCACGAGATATTGAAAAAGTCTTTTGTTGCATGGCTGACACCACTTCATCAACTGCTCGATAGGTGACCTTAATTTCTTCCAGTTCTAGGATAAATGCCACCCAGAGAACCGCCAACTGGGAAACTGCCACCTGGACAACTGCCACTTAGACAACCGCCACCTAGGACTATTGCCACCAAAAATAGGGATTATGCATGGATTTTTTAAAGTAACAA